>JAQIYA010000080.1:0-32068 GCA_034699355.1 Microtritia minima | reverse complement strand
TTATTAGTCTATTATTCTATTAATTTAGTGGATATTAATTTTTTGTATACATTTGTTTTCAAATGCATGCAACACTGCAGAGAGCAGTGTTGTTATTGAGCTTTATTTGCCTTTACATAGAATGAAATAATTTGTCGAAACAAAACGCTATGCTCACCAAAATTTCTTTTTTCACATTTTTGACAATTTTTAATTTAGTAAAATGTTAGCATAATTGTTATTTGCTTAAACAGTGGCCCGGATGTGATCGTCAGTTTAAATTGAGTTCGCAATTAAAGCCTCACTTGAGAACGCATACCGGAGAGAAGCAGTATAGATGTTCGTACAATGATTGCGGCAAAACATTTGACAGACGCTCAACACTTGCGTATCACAACGAAAAACACAAAACAGGCTTAACTTATAAAATGGCCAAAACTGTAATCTGCAGTTGGATGGGATGCGATAAAACTTTTCCGTTTAGGTTTGATGTATTTATATAGATAATCATGACTGAAATTGATTATTTTAGGTATCAAATGAATCAACACTATCGTACGCAACATTTAAGAAAAATACGTTTTACTTGTGGTATTTGTATATTTAATTATTTAATTGGTTCATCGATTATAAATATTATTTGCTCATATCATAGAGTGGGCCGGTTGTGGTCAAGGCTTTATAAGTAAAGACCAATACGATGTGCATATTGCGCGTCAACACATTGGACATAATCTTTATCGTTGCGAAGAATGTGAAAAACGATTTTCAACAAAAAGCAATTTGCAAAAACATTTCAATTATATTCATTTGAAGCGAAAACGGTATAAATGCGAAATTTGCGAACAAACTTTTATTCGTAAAGGTAATCATAATTTCACATCTAATCAAATGGGATTAAAATAAATATTTAATTCACATCAGAGCAGTTGGACGCGCATATGGTCGATATGCATAATTCTTCTAAAACGCTGACGTGCGACTGGCCGGGTATAGATTTTTATTATCATAGTTATTATCAATAAAATTTGTTTCTCGAAAATAATATTTGTGCAGCAAATTATTTATTTCTGATGTTTTTTGCTTATATTTGATTCAAATTGTTTATTTCAGGATGTGATTTCAGTACTCTATACTCGCGTAACATCAAAAGCCATCGAATGTAAGTGGAAATGTAAATATTCAATATAGAATATTTAATTAATTACATTTATTTAATTTTATAACAGGAGGCATACTGGAGAGAAACCCTACAAATGTAATTAATAAATTATATTATAATATTTAAGCTTCAATTGTTTAAACAAGCATTTTTTAATTTTTTCATAGGTTCGTGGCCATCATGTGAGGACAAACTTATTAGTTTTATTACTATTTTTATTCAAAAAAATATTTACACTAATTATATTAAAAGGTGAATGGAGTTTCAGAGAATTAACTCACCTCAAGACTCATCTGCTTAAACATACAGGCGAAAGGTATCGATAAACTAAATTTGATCTTTTTTATTATCATTAAATTGATATATAAAACCATTTTCCGCAAATGCAGACCAGTTCCGTGTGCCTCAACCAGTTGTAAGTTAGCATTTCAATCGAAACACGCAATGAGAGTGCATTTCAACAAAACTCACATCAATTTAAGCATCGATACCAATGCATCGAAGATCAAAGTTTATAATTTTAAATAATTTTAGAAATTGTATAATTTAATGTAAATAAAATGAAATGTCCAATAGATTTTGGTTTTACCGTTGGATTCGTTTATGTTTATTTTGTATTTCGTAATTTTTTTGTAGTCTCCACAAACTTGTCTTTTATAATTATTTTACTATTATTGTTTGCCTGAGCTTATGGTTATATTTAGTATTGTTAATTAAATATTTATAACAAATGATTAAATTTTTATGTTTAACAATATTTTACCGTTTAATCTTGAACTTACTGTATGACATTTTTTACAATTAAATAAGAATTGACTGCTTTGATATTTGAATGTGTATTTAAATTTTCAATAATAATAATTAATTTCATTTACAAATATAATATTTTAAAATAGATGATATACATAAAATCTGGTAAAATTTTCCTAAATATTAAATAAAGAGCTTCGCTCGTGTTTTTATACGTTAATTTCGATTATAATAATAAAATTATTTCAGAGAATAAAATAATACAGTCAGTAATTTTTTGACATTTATAAAGAATTTGTTATGCACAGTAAATTATTTTTAAGGTTTAATATAATATTAAACATTAATTTTCTTAAAAACTGAATTTATTATGTAATAATGATATAGAAAAAATAAAAAATACATTTATAAATAGTACTTTAATTTTTTAAAATATTAAAGCTCATTATATATTGGCAAATAAAAAATTATATTTCACCAATAATTGACTTATTCAACAATCAAAAGAAATAATTTAAAACACACATTTGTATAAATATCAAAGTAAATATAAGTTAAATTATGTAAAATATTAATTCAACTTAATTTATGACACATAATTGGCGTGTAAATGAATTATGAATATGATTATGATTATGAATACACAAATAATACGAGATTCGCATAAATATAAAAATCATAAAAATTAAGTTTTGATTAGCTTCAAATTTTATGACGCGAGCGCTTATGCTTCCTAATAACGGTAGCGTGACTGGCGTTGAACTCGCATCCGGGAAAGTCGCCTAACAATTTCAATTACGTCTTTAAATTTCAAAGTAATAACTATAAAAGTTTTAAATAAAATAATACTCACATTTGTATGGCCTCTCGCCGGTATGCGTCCGACGGTGTTGTTTCATCTCACTGGAAGTGCCCGTTCGTGTCGTACAACCGGGCCATTCGCTGTGAATAATATTCGGACATTTTTAAATGGTTTAAGTATTTATTGATAATTAATATTTACCATCGGTAAGGTTTTTCACCCGTATGTCTGTCACGAAACAAAATGCTTATAATAGTAAATAATAAAATGCTTGTTTCGAAATTAGTTACATTCTCCTGTGTTTCTTAAGATCGCTACTCCCGCTCGACTCGAACGCGCAACCCGGCCAATCACCTGTCAATATGATTACCGATATCACAATTAATTAAACATATCCAGATTCTACTAATTAAACAAAAGATAATATGCACCCACATTTATATGGCTTCTCGCCCGTATGCCTATTTGCAAAATAGATTGGTTATTGAAAATTATATTATCAATGTTTACAAGTCATTACGTTCTCCTATGTTCAATGAGATTACTGGCCGAAGTGAACGCCGCGCAACATCCCGGCCAATCGCATTTGTACGGCTTTTCGCCAGTATGACGCCTCTTGTGAACCTTTTCGTTCATTTAAATTATAAATATTAATAAATATAGATATATTTTCAAATGATAAAACCTTGAGTCCTGAGTGTGAATTACATTTATAGCCACCTTCAAAATAAGCATATATTAAATATTTTAGATAATAAAAAATTTCGTTATTGAATTTCAACTCACATGACGGCCAATCACCTTAAATTAACAATAAAAAGAATTAACTTAATATTAATAACAATTTCAAACAAATAAAATAGAATAAATGCAAATTACATTCAAATGGCTTTTTCCCGCTGTGGACTAAAAGATGACGTTTTAATGTTGAGCTGTCCTATAGAGTAAAAGCAATTTAAGCGGTAAGCAATTTGATTGTTAATGTAAATAAGATAACTTGCAGCAAATTCTCGCGTGCAGTTTGGCCACTCGCACTTGTACTCCTTTTCGGCGCCGTGAACCTTATGAAATCAATGTTCATTATTATTGCATTCAATGTCATATACATGTCATATACAATGTACCGCATAGTGTCGAATAATGTTTCCCTTTTGACCTTTTAAACAAAATATCAATAACAAACAGATTCTCCATAAATATGTTAAAATTTACCAAAAGATTTTAAACATCCAGGCCTATAATAAGTTTAATGTAAAGCGTGAGAAGAATAAAGAAATTAGTTTTAAAGTGAATTACCATTCGCAGTGAAACAATTTGTCTGAAGAACGAAGACAAGCGAACACTTGATCTCCAATAGTGACGCTTTTGTACACTTTTCCAGTGCTTGCGATATATTTACGCACTTTTCTCCTTCTCATACCTCTTCCTGTTAACGACGAAATTCGTTAAATACAGAATTTTAATATATTAAGTAAACTATTTTAAAACTAACGAGAAGAGGGTTAGAATGCCCAATTTTCAATAGTTTGGAGAACTAAACCAATAATTGGCTAACTTTTCAAAATTCAAGATAAATTTAGAAGATTAAATTTATGGATTAAAATATTATTCCTGTAATTAATTATTGATCAAAGTATTATATATTCTAATTAAATTAATTAACAAAATTGTCAACACTTTTAACAGAATAAAAACAAATCAAACTATGGATAATGCATACAAAGTAGATTTTAGTAATAAATAGTTATAGTCTTTAGTAATTAAAAAAAAGATCTGAATTAATTAATTTGCAAATACTATATTTTAATTAATGATTACTTAATAAAATTTAATTTAAATTTATTCTATTAAGTTTTGACAATTTATCCCAAGTATTCAAAACGTGGTTAATTAAGTCATAATAAGTAAACACATATTTCACTTAACTATTCAAAAATAGAAACTTTTGAAACCGCTTTTCAAAGATTTTAAAATAGTTCTCTCAAACGTAAAACACTGTAATAAACTTAGCCATTACTTAAACTCTTTGCGCATCTGTCGTCAAACTCGGAGTCTTCATCCAAATCCAAATATTTATACTGTGATAAACTGGAGTCTCGTTTGTTGTCATCAGGAATAACATTATTCACGATTTGCTCGTTCGTCGCCTACAAAATCGATTGTCAGTACACAAACACATATCCATTGTTGGCTCACATTGTTGTTGGCGGCGAGCAGTTTGCGCGGCCGACCCCTCCTTTTGCCGCTCTGCGTGACGGCCGGCAGTTTGCGTTTGCGTTTGCGATACTTACGCTTCGCCAGCGCTCTGTTGGCCACCACTTTGGAGGCGACGTCAAAGTCGTTGCTTTTCATGAGATTGTAATTCGCTTGAAAGGCATTAATGGTTACGAACGGGAATCAGTGGTCACGTGTCTTACCGATCAACTCGAATATCTCTTGTCTGTCTTTGGTTTTGTTGACGCACTGGCACTCGTCGATGACGACTATGAGCTTGTCTTTGATCGCTTCCAGCGATGACACCATAAGTCGTATTCTCGTGTTCTCTTCTCGCAGGTCTTCCACTAATTCCAGGTCTGTTTTCGGCACATCTTTACGCGTCTCTTCGCCTATAGTGAGACTCGCATTATCGCTATTGTGCGCCGAATTGCAATTGTTCTCAACGATGGTCTCATCAATAGTGCTATTCTTCGCCAATCGTTCGCTTTCGTCCTTCACTTGTGTTTCCATTTTGCGGTCACTATTGTTGGCCACTATTGAGCGGCGCGTGACTGTCGTTGAGATGGCAGTTAACAGCGATATCTCATATCGAGAAATACGGCAATCGTTTGTTTTGAGCGAACGCTGTATTTGTCGCGCATTTGTTTACTAATTTGAAAATATGTTAATTCATAAACAGAACTGTCAAATGAGTGAAAACATAAGCCAAACATGAGTCTCAGGTTTTCTATAGCTTTCACGCCTTTAATAGCTATCATTTCGGTCAACACTTTCTTTCACTCGACTGTAATCAACTGTAAGTGAGCGCACTCTATGGCGACATCTATTATGCAATGATTGGCAATGAATTGCTGTCAACTGTTGTATATTGTATTAACAGTTTATATTGAATTAAGGATCAGTTAATGAGCACTTCATAAATGGCTGTTAAGTCGAGACAAGAGATTGACTTCAAACGATTGCTGAGCAGATGTGAAGCGATGGCCGGCGATCGCGATCGCAACGATTGGCGACTGAAAGCGGTCTGAATTGGCTTTTCATTGATTTGAAAGCAATTGTAGTTCTATTTATCTATAGTTTGTGCGCTCTTTGGAAGAGAAGTTAACGGAAATGCAATCTCTGAATGTGTTGTATGTGTCGCTTGTGTTCTCATATGAGTATTGACTAATTTGTTGTTGTTATTGTCAGTCAATTGGACGCAAACGATTGTCTCAATTACGGCAAAAAAGTGGAATTTCTGAAAGGCTTGCTTGAAGTGGACTCACTTCAGTCTTCGTCGCATCGACTCATCGCCACTGAAATACTTTCTCCACTCTCGAGCAGACAGTCAAACGGCGCCAAAATGGACAGAACGAAAGAAATCCATTTGAACAGTCAGGCCAGATATGGCGCTGACATCAGAAGCGAACTCTTTCAGTACAACTCATCTCCGGTTAGCGCTGACTCTCAACTCAGAAAACGGACGCCCAATGAAAACAGTACTTCCAATGATTTCGATGCTGTCATTAAATATCATGACTTAATTCAAGAAAGAGTTGCCGAAGATATGCTTGAATTAACGAAAAATTTAAAAGAAAACTGTACGCTTAGCAATGAAATTATCAAAAAAGATACAGAGGTATAGACAAAGCATTTTTAGCACATTTAACACAAGTTTTTAAATCTCATTAATAGTGATAAAATTATTGAGTGATGACAATCTTAAAGGTTTTGATTAAACATTTAGTTTGACTTAATTTAGGTTGAGTCGGTTAGAAATGATAAACTTCCAAATGAGACATTATAAACCTGTAATTTCTCACAGGTTTATAATGTTGGGCCACAACTTGAACCACCACTTCATCTCATACAGTGAAATCAATAAGAAAGTCACAAATTTTTTTCTATGAGGATTATAAACAAATCTAATAAATTTATTATTTTAGTTATATTAAATATTAAAATATTTCCTAATTTGTCTGTTCTAACTTTTACAAATATAGTTATAGTTATACTTTGCTTATAAAAGCATGGTTTGGTCATTTAATCATATTATTGCTGACAAACGTAATTACTTTTAAAATGTTTGATTTGTTTGCAATTAAACAGGTTATAGAACGCTCATCACAATTGGCTGAAAATAATGTCAACAATCTAAAGCAAAATACAACAAAAATTGGGGATTTTGTGAGACGATCGTGTCAATACTGGCTATGGATTATGATAGCTGTGGTGTTTTTTACTTTCATGTGGATGGTTGTGTTTATAAGAATGTTTCCTAAAAGACATGCTTGAATGTTGTTTAATTAAGTTTTATAGTTTTGTATTGTAATTGTAATGGGAATAAACATTACAAACTATTCAATTTTTATTATTGATATCATTTGAATAACTTATTGAAATTATTAAATGCATAAAAGATATGATTATTTTGTTGAACTTTATTTTATAATGTTTTTTTTTTAAATAACATTGTTATATAAAAATATTTAGTAACATAAATTAATTTATTATTTATTTTTAAAATAAATTCTTATTATTTAGTATTTATAATAAATTTTGTAAAATATTTTCCATTAATAATTAAAGAAAAATAAAACTTAGTTATCGGAAGGCTCAAACTCAGAAAGGCTGACCATTAGCCGAAGCATTATAAATATTTCGAAGCCTTGGGAATTGGATTATTAATGCCATAATTTGACGACTATAGCCCGCGATAATATTATAAAACTTAAACATTATGAATAAAAACACAATTATATTTAACATTTAGTAAAATTCATTAATAAATTTATTTCCAACAAAATAAATTATAATCTTTTACATTTTTATATCATCATTGCAAACATAAAAATTGTTAAAATTAAGAAAATTAGTAATATATGAGTTATGTTTGACAGTATTATCACGAAACTGACTTAGTTATATAATTAAATAATTAGTTTAATTACATTCTTAAAATTATGCTTTAATTTAAAACAAAAATTAAATATTATTTTTATTAAATTTTTTTTTTAAATATTCTAATATAATTCTCAAATATCAAACAAACAAATAATTAATATAAACGAAAATATCTAATCTCCAATTTGATGTTTTTTCCTAATATGAGTCTTCATGTACCCCAAACTTTTACACCTAATTATTTAATTAAGTAAAAATAAGAGAAAATTAGAAAAACACGTGATATATTTAACATATTTAAAATGCATTAAATACCACTTATCGCATCCAACAAAATCGCATTTAAAGCCCTTGATCTTGGGTACCAATTCACCGCTTCCGTTGTTCAATGTCTTAGAATTGCGTCCGGTGTGCCTTAATTAACATTCTTTACATTATTTATAAATTCGACAAAACAATATTTTGTGACAAAAAACGCTAAATAAATCTTAAATTTTTGATTACATATATTTTCATTAATCCGTTATTTCGGAAAACATATTTCAATACAATTTACTTAATTCGCTAATTTAAAAAGCCTTTACCTTAATTGATGACGTTTGAAATCAGTCAACATTCTGGCACTGTATCCACACTCAGGAAAGGCACAGAAATATTTTTTCTCTCCCGTGTGTTTTCGCTTATGAAATACCATCGAATAAGAATGAGCGCAGCGATAATCGCATTCCGGCCAATCGCACACATAAGGCTTTTCCCCTTTTCATAGCAAATTTATAAAATTATTTTTTCAGTCATAACTTAAAAATTATTTATTTTTAATTATAAGATCTAACAAAACAAAATTATTATCAAATTTATAGCAGTCGTTTAATTTCGCAATTTAAATTTGGACCATTAAAAGTTCATTATTTTATTTTGTAACTTTAAAAATTGTTCACCTATTGCCTCATGTAAGGCATAATTTAGCTTTAATTTTTGAAAATAGTAATTTTTATATAACTAGCGGACTGTACTTTCGTAAAATTAAGATAAAAGCTAAAGTTTAAAATGCTATACCGGTGTGAAGTCTCTTGTGAAATGTCAACGAATAGGAATGCACGCACTCGTAATCGCCTAACAATGAGAAATGAATGAGAAATGAATGACAAGTGAATGAGTGGTGAGTGACGAGTGGCTCACACTTCGGCCAATCACATTTGAATCGCTTGTCTTTGAAGTGAATCCTCTTATGTTTCGACAAATTGTCCGCATTCTTGAAACTTTTGCCACACTTATCCCAATCGCACACAAATGGCGTCGTTTGACGAGTGTCCACATTCAAAGTTCGCGCACATGTTTTCGAGCCGTTTCTCGACTTTTTCGACGATTTCGATGACTCCGTAAACGATAAGTCATAGAGAGAGTCAATATTTAAAGGCTTATTGTTATTATTATCACATTTATTGTTATTGCGAATTGTTTGTCCACTCATGGCTCGACTCGACTCGACCGCCATTGAGTGGCCATTGTTTTGGTGAAAGCGTTGCCCGAAGTCGGCGAAACAGCGATCGTCGCAATCGGAGTCGACGTCGAGAATGACGATCGGTTCGATCGGCAAATGCGAGTCCTGTCCACCACTCGTGTTGACGCGCACCGCTCGCATGTACTGCTCGTACAGGTGAGCCAATTGCGAGTCGTTGTCGTCCAACTCGATCGCATCACAGCCGCAATCGCTGCTCAACAGGAATACCTTCATTTCGAGCTTGTCTTTGATGTCTTCCAAGATATCGATGAGTCTATTCTTGAGTAAGTTTTCGCGTTTCAAACAACTGTTTTCGTCGACAATCGCCTCAATGTTGAGGCGAGACATGAACTCTGATTTCTCCCGTTTCTCGTCCATCACTTTGATATGAATATTATGCAAACAAATACAACACAATTAATAACAATCGCATAAAATATATTTTAATACACAAAATCAACAAATGCTGAAACAGTGAAATTGTGCCTTTTTTAAGTGAGACAACGCTTTGGTTACACACATGTAATAGTACTAAAACATGGAAAGAGTGAACACATTGTGATCGCAGTTCGTGTTCGCCTCTAAACAATCACTCACTAGAGAGCGGTTGCCAATAGTGATACAAGTTTTACTAAAGCGAAAGCTTGTCTTTCACTCGCTTTGATGGTCAAACGGATTTAAGTCAAATAACTGTTAATTGACAAAAACATTACCACATATTCGAACATTAATTTGAAATCTCTTTTCGAGTTTCGAAAATACATGCGCGCGGGTCTGAATTGATTGTTAGATTTTGTATGATTACATTTCGGACAAACTATGCTTGAAATAGATGGAGATATCGATGATATACTAAAATCCACGAAAATCTGGTGCCAAAATTGAAAAAATGCTAAAATCAAGTAGTGTTCACATTAGACTTGCTACAGAAGCTGCTTCAAAGGTCAAGTGCTAAAATTGAAATCTGCCGAAATGGTGTCACACAATCGAGGTCTACGTGTATGTGTACGTATTTGTTCATTATTGCTGACATTATTATGACAGACAGTAGAAAGTTGTTGCTACCGATGGCTATGTCTAACTCAATGGTCTCAAAGCTGGTCGTCAGCCGTTACGTATACAATATTTGAAAATTAATGCATAACTTTTAATTATAACCTGAAAACACTATATAATAAAAATTTATAATTTTAAAACTAAACATTTATATACATTTATATTGAATTACACTTTATTACTTGTATTTTTAATTTAATATTCCGTATCTTTCAATCTATTAGAAACGCAATGTAGGCATAACTTGTGAATGTATTCGAACACATGTTATTTTTAAAATTAAAAATCCAATATTAATTTACACCAAATTACATCAAATAAAATGTTATGTTTGAAAGATTTATATTGAATATGAAAAGTGAGTCTAATGCCACTATCATTAAGAATGAATGCATGCAAACTTCAGACTTCGAACAATTGGTTCGCCAAATGTGTTGTTCGCCACATTTAATTCGACCAAATTCGCAAATTTGTTTTTTATTGAATTTTTTAATGAAATAATTCAGGCGTTGATAAATAATCTGACTGTAAGTGAGCTTATTCTTTAAAAAACATTTTTGGCAAAGTTTTAAAATGTTTGTTTAATAATCAATAATCTTAGAAAGTAGAGTATATAAGAAGTTTTATATTAGAATCCGATAGGAATTCAGCAAAAATTTTATTTTAATGATGATTTATTTTGTTTCGCAGAGGGTTCCTATAAAACAAAATTGAGAGTAAGTGAATTTTAAAAAAATATTCATCCATCACGACCTACTAATGCTTGTAACGTTTGGAGGGATAACGCTGTGCAACAGTAGATGTTTTGTCCTATTGAATGGCGGCTGAAATATATTTATGCAAAGCGAACATTTAATGATACCACTGAGGCATCCAAATAGAGATTGCTCTCTAAATGTGACGCATATTTTTCACATCATTTAAATATATTTTAAATTATAATTATAAAAAAATATATAAACCACTGTAAAATTTTAAAAATAATGTGCACTAAGCATTGCATAATAAAATTGAGAGTATTTTTAATTGATTTATTCATTCACTGTTTTAATTAATAATTAAAACACATTATAAATTAATTTATTAAGATTTTATTCAAATTAATTAATACAGAAAGCAGTCCACTGTCCTCTGCTTTTCGGACTTTTGTCTTTAAGCTTCTCATTTGGTTTTGGGCAACACATTCCTGTGTTCTCGAACTAAATCTTTTATTCTCCGAATTTTTTTTACTGAATCAGTAGACCATCAAAATTATGTCACAACAAACCATATGTACACTAATTGCGTTTTTTAAATTACTCGCAATTTTGATATGAAATTCTTACTATTATAATCAACTGAACTGTAGGAATGTGTTAATAAATAAGAATTTTTGATTATTACTCATAAAATAATAATAATACTATTAATTTGAAATAAATAAATTGATTAAAATACTTGATTATAATTTTATATATATTGCAAATAATCAGTAATTTTTGATTAATGATTGTTAATGAATTTTCTGAATTTGGTTAAACGAATAATCAATTGAATGATTGCGAAACATGTTTATGCAAAGTATTTAATGCAATAAATGTTTGAGATATTCTAGCTATTTATTAGGTAATGGATTCAATATAATCTTCAGATTCTTCATTAGAGCTCCTTTTTGTAAACTTTTTTTGAATAACCTCTTGATCTACAAATTCTTACATTTCATCACAATTTACATGCCTTTCAAAAGAATTAAAATGAATTGTTGTTATGTTTTTAAATGATCTCAAAAATCAATTTCTTCTTCATATTCTCTTTCAAATTTTAGCATAAAGAAAGTTTCATACCTTAAGGATTATCAGATATATTCAAATTTTTATGTTGAAAAAATACTTTTAAAAAAATCTTCATTGCAGGCATTTTTCAGATTTTTAATTTTTATAGTACGATACACTGTCGCTTAGATTAACATATTTTGTTTTTCAAATACCGTTATAAAGCATGAAACTATATGTAAATTAAACAAATACTGCTTCAAAATTATAAATTCATTTACATTTAAATTTAAAAATCTGTTAAATGCAGCATTTCTTCATTTAATCATCAAATACAGCGTTTCTTCAGCTGACCATTATTATAGTTAAAGTTACTCAACAAACTAATATTGGCTAAGAAAACATTTAAATAAAGTCAAAAATAGTCACCATATTATACAGTATTAAAAAAAAATTGGCCAAAATACAACAGCACTCATGCTATTCTATTGAAATATGAATTATGTCATCGATAAACTAACATAATGTAACTCATTGTCGTCCGATTCACGACTTTTTGTGATGTATTGTTGAATAGCACAAAGACATATATAAAGATAGATAGAAAGCTAATAATAAGGATGAATTGATACAAATAATAAGATTTTGCGGTCGAAAAGTTGATCTAAACATTGTATCTATCACTATGAATAGCGTCAACAATCGCCTTCAGAAGTGCACCAAATTTGAAATATTATCTGTTGGTCACTAGTTTAGTGTCAATCGATATATAATATAAATTTTATGCTTAAAATTTCATTCTATTATCGTTTTTAATTTGAAAATAAAGTTAATTTAATTACAGAGCAATCTCTTATACACATATCGTTTGGATTCTCAAGATATATCCTTATTTCGATCAACTCGATGTTTAATGAAGTTTTATCCAATATATAGCTGTTTTAAATGACAATCGATGGTGTTTTGGGGAATACAATCTAATAAAATATTTTTAAATGTCATTTTTACTTTAACTCAGTTAATAATGGAAAATATTTTTTTCAAACAAATGCCATTTTAGTACCTATTTTAACATTTTTAAATAACTTTTAAGGCACTTATCACAAACAGATAAGTTACTCGACATACTATAAATGTAGTTATGATTTCTATCATAACATTTAAATAATGATATTTGTATTCATAAACGTATATATCGTTTTATAATATCGTTAATTGTCCTGCTATTTGTTGCATATTTACAATTTTATAGACACGTTATGTACAGAACGGGCTTAAATCCAATTTCAATGCTATAATTACCAATATTTTTCATTCTAATTATTAATATTTTTTTTCAACCTTTCATTCAATAGTTTTCTACGATAAGCTTTTTTTTAAAAATTTGAATTTAAAGGAAAGCTGAACTACAAAATTGTTTTTTATTTGTGAAATTCAGCAAAACATTGAAGTTAGCTTTATATTGAATACCAGTGCATTAATGCTTCATTTATTTTTAAAGCTTTTGCATTCATTAACTTATACTTACAATATCTTAAATATAAATAAATTATTTCAAATATTATGATTACTTCTTCTTTTGCTATTTTCTTAAGTCGTTTGACTAAATAGATGCCAAATGATAAATCATATAATAATAACTGTTTAGAAATTTCGAGATAATAATTTCAATAAGCAGCTAAATTACAATTATATTTATGTAAGCATAAATAAACTTTGTTTATCTAACGTGAATTGAAATTTACATAAAAATGTTGAAGTTATTTGTTATTATTTACTTTCCATTAAACTTTGCTTTTGTTGGAATAAAAAATATATAGTAAAATATAGAGTGACTTATTTGAAGAGTTGTTACAAAATAAACGTGAATAACAACTTTTTTGAATCGATATCAAAATATTTGTATAAAATATAAAAATAGATCTTCAAAAGTGAATAAAATCTGATTTTCATATTAAAATCAAGATAGCATACTAAAAATATTATTATTAAAATTCTGAAAAATTAAAATACAATTACACTAAAACGTTGATTTAACATTTAAAAGAGTTTAATATTAAACATAGAGACAATGACTTTATGGAGCCTTCAGAGTTCGAGTCTCGCAAATAATTAATGTTTGTTCTATTTAAAATTGTTTTGACAAATGTTGACTTCTTGTCTGTCTTCTATCTTCTCTCTGTCATGCGAGGGTAGAGAGAAGGGATCGGACATTTCAAATCCTTAAGCTAGCTTTTTCCGAGTCTAAATCATGTAATAACAGGCAGATGTAAACATTATATCTGTATTACACGAAGCAAAGAAAACGTTTCCATAACAGCAACTTTTTAATTCACTCAATTATTTATATAAAAAACACGATCGAAGCAAATGCTAGATTAACATTGAAGACAATTCTCCCCGCTTTCTATGTATGATCGCGTTTATTAGTTATTTTTATTATTAATACAATGACATATTCTATTCATTTATAAAAATTAATTTTTTAAATTTCAGTCAATATAAATACTTTTTCATATTTTAATTTTAAGATTAACAAAAAATTTTGTTCTAACCATAACCAAGTCTTTGTAATTGTTTGTAATTTGTTAATTTTAAAAAAACTTTAAAATAATACTCTATAATATTTGCAAATAAATAAAATAAGAATTTAATTTTGAATTAAAAATTTGATGTGAGACTTAATCCCTAATTTATTAATAAAAACTGCATAAAAATGTTTATATTACATGAATTAAATACAAGTGCACGACTATTATTATTAAAAGAACTTCCGCGGTCTAAAATATAAATAACTTGTTCGGAGAAAAACTGAGACCTCATGAATTAATAAATATAATTAAACAAAATGTACATCAATTATAGTAAATTCAATAAACAACAAAACAAAGTTAGTAAATCACAGATAGCAAGCCATTATCAGCTGTAGTAAGAATTTTTGTCTTAATACTTTTCATAGCTTTTTGGCAGTAGTTTTTTGGTGTTTTGCGTATCATTAAATTAATTCAATCTGTCAAAGTTTTATAATTATCATATGTCCAGCCATTCGCGTACACTTTTAATTTGAAATAATCCCAAAAATTCTCATCTGGTCTTAATTGTGGCACATTTATAGGGTTAAATGTATCAAATTAAGAGAAAACTAAACTCTGTCGCAACAAAATTGATGATAAAAGCTTCATAAATCTAAATTGTAAATTCTAGTTATATAGAATCAAATCAATGACGAAATATGACAAATACATGTCAATGATTATATAAATATTCAAAAATCTATGTTTATTTACGTTTATTTACTTAATTCAATTATTATGTTTATATTTAGGTACAAAATTTGATCCTAACATGTTATATAAATGTTAAATAAATCAGACATTATTAAAGCATAAACTAAATGAACTAAATTTAAATAAATTAAACGATGAATTTATATATAGAGTTATTATTAATGACATGCTGTACTTAAAGTGTTAGAACTAATACTTCTAAGACTTGTTGAGTTTGATTTATTATTTTCCAAAAAGCTTGGGATTAATTCTTATGATTTGATTCGAAACGCATTTATGATAATTTATAGAATAAAAATGGGACACGCAATCAAAAGAATATTATTTTCTGTGACATATTTTTATGGCACACGAGTATTAATATCGAATATAACTTATATTAATGTCATTGCCTTTTATACAACTGTTTTAAGAGTCACAATCGAATGCCATTGAATTTTATGTTTCTTTTTCGTAAGAATATTCTTACGAAAAGTATACTCCAAATCGTATGTCTGAATATTTAATAAATATAGTGGAGAGCAGTAGTAAACCACATAAAATTTATCAAACAGAAAGCATTAAAACTTATTTTCCCCAATTCTTATCTCTGCATGTATGTTGAAAAACAAGAATAGAAAAGTCACACTTGACGTCTTGTATTTTCATAGCGAAGTGCACTTTTCCATAATAAAATGAATCAGTATTTCTGTATTTTGTTAGCATTTGCATAAACCGGATCTAAAGTACCGATCGCTCACTGCTACATATATCTTGTCTGTTTAGACACTGACTTTCGCGTCCAATACAGACACACTCTGCTATTGCGTACATCTGCGAAATCAAATTAAAGTGCAATATTTTAAATACTAATTGACCAGAAAATTGTTGTGAAATTACGAAATGCGACATCAAATTTGCGCCATAATTGAATTAACTCGCGATTGTATTTTCAAATAATTTGATTAGAGTTTTAAAATATTTTGATTATTTTAAAGCGCACTTTTATTAATAAATAAAATTATAATAAAGAGAAATTAATGTATTTGAGAGTGTGATATATTAAGTGCACAATTTCGCAGTATATCATTGTCTCACTTAATATGCAACACATCTAATATTATGGTTGACTGAAATTAATGCTTTAATAAGCCACGACTTATTGTGCGCTATATTAAAAATAATGTACTATAATATAATGAAAATTATATGATATTGCATGAGAAATGTGTAACTTTAGAAAATAAAGAATTTTCATTTTAGTGACAACTTTTCAATGAATTGATAATTTTCATAATTGATGACAAAAAATGGGTTCAAGTCTTTTTCAAACAAAGAAGTATGAATAAAGTTTTGCTATACAAACAACTGGTGATCAACTTTTCTCATATAGTATTATATGAGTATATAAGTTAAGCTTTTGGTGTGAATAGTATGGACAGTATGGACAGAATTGATAGTCGCGACACGCAAACAGCGAGCAGAGAGAGCAGAACTGCTGTCGTGACCCCAAGAGTTATATACGACCACTGCTTGACTGCACATACAATTTATTCGACTAAACAGAAAGAACTGCTATTGAGACCCAAAATTCAATAGCAATGTAATGCTATTCCCAAACATTATATTACTCTTTATAACTTACATCACTTAAAGGCTTCAATGAGTGAATGATATATTGAGTGTGTTTGTGTCTGTCTCTGCATTTCTCCCCTTTTTTCCAATTCACTGATGTTATCAAAAAGCATAGCTTAAAACTTTCTGTTCGTAAGTGAGCCTATTCTGCAATACTATTATACATTTACAGCAATAAAGTAATATAATTGTGTTTGCATTCTCTACTTTCGCATCTGTTATTATTCGCACACATCAGTTCGCATACATTAATTAATTCTCGTGTCTCTCCTTTAAATGGCAAAGAAATTTAATTTTATAAACATTTGTTGAACTTTTAAATATTATTAATTCTGTGTATTTTAGTAATTATTGAATTATCGTTTTCTTTATAATTGCAAATCATTTTATTCTAATAATTAATATTAATATTAATTATTTCTATCATAGATTGTGACAATTTCTTACACAAATTAGGAATTGTTTTGCTTTTATTAGAGACAGGAATTTTATATATTAAAAATATTTATGGTTTCAGGCAATAATCCGTTTAATAACTTGATTTATTTTTATTAAAATTTGCATTCAAGTTTTAAGTTTTGAAATAATATGGCATTTAATGTAAACTTATTATCGAAGTGCGCAATTTTCGGTATCGCATCGCATCGTGAAATTTCAATATTCGGATTGGATTGGATCGGTCCGAACTTTGCTTTAATTATAAACAGATATCGGACATTAAAATGTTTAAAAATAGGAACACAAACTCGTGAAATGTGATTTTAGGTGAAATATTATAATTATAATATTTATTATTATAGTATAATTGACAATAATTAGACTATTGGCCACATTTTTTAGATACCAAATTTATTTCTGTAATTTAAATATACTAACCTAAAAATTTACTCAATGAATAATAATAATAATATTAATAAATTATTACCTTATTATAAACCTATTCAATAGTTTAAAAGCTACATTAAAATGTAATTAAATGTAACAAAAATTACACAAATGCAAACTAAATTATCTTTTCAAAAATTATTTTGAACAAAATAAAACTGAATTTACCCGTAAGTTCTTTTAGATAAGACGGTTCGGTGTATAAGACGAAGCATAGAAAATAGCATTAAAAGTAAAAGAAAATTTACCAATAGATAAGACGGACTCGAGAATAATACGAAGTTTAGAAAATTGTTACGCTTTCCGTATCAACATATTTATGGTATTCTAGGGATTCTATGATCACACGTGCATTACTTTAATGATCATTTACTAATTTTATTTTAACTGCGATAAAAATGCCAAAAACTCGAAAATCATGCGAACCTTAAGAACCTAAATTCAATTCCGGAAAATTTTACTGATTTATTAGAGAATTTCAGCATTGAATCTGATGAACATTTTGATGGATTTGATTGAAATATGAAAACTATTAAAATTTCTTGATTTATATATTCTTAACAAAAAATAAAACGTTTCATTGTAATGGCGATATCGTGTATAAGACCAAATTGATTATTATTTTTTTCAAAAAAGTTAACTTTTTTCATCAGATAAGATCGTCTTATCAAAAAGAAATTAGGGGTACATCAAATTTTAAATATAAAATTCATTTTCAATATGCCTTTAGAATTGGGAAAATTGGTTTAAAAAAGAAAAAATATCGCAAAAACGGGGAGAAATGTGGGTTTCGGTGAAACATCTTAAATATAATGATCAGTAGTCAATTCAATTCGTATCTTAAAAACGATTCCATTTCATGCTCAAGTCAGGCCATCGCGTCCAATATCTTGAACACACTTCAACTCAACTTTATATACTTTAAACTATTATTCGAGTTTTAATTGAATTAAAAAGAGTTTGAAAACAAATTTGTGACATGACATGACATGATATGAAGTACCCCACAGTTCTGTTTGCAACTTTTTCATCCACAATCCCATTCCAGGGTTAAGAAGTGATAGTCGTTTGATACTCAAAAGAGTTGTCGTCCGACATACAGTCGATGTGGATGTGACTGAATTTTATACTATTATTATACTATTACTTATGCACTTTATTTATTTAATATAACGATAAAAGATTGAAATATAATTTAAAATTATACAGACTTTGTAATTAAGTGTACATAATAAAAATAAATATTAAAAACGGAAAATTAAAATATTAAGCAATTAAATAAACCAACAAATGCTACAAAGAATTTCATCAAAAATAGCATATTCTGTAAAGGAGTCGATATATGCAATTCGTTATATCGACTGCATATCAGACCTGCGATTGATTTAAAGAACTTTAAAGAAATACTAACAACTTTTGATCTCAATTCTATTGATATAATTTTTAATTAAGATTTTTATCTAATTTTCGTTAAGTTTTACTTGTTTTAAATTTTATGGCTTTCTATGTATACCAGCTTTTGTTGAATGAAATGCCAATAAAGTTAGAATTGAGTTGAATTGAATTAAAATATTAATTCATCATTACATAGTTTTTTTTTGCTTGAGTTTATTTAAATTTTTAATTATTTTATTATTAAATAAATAACTATAATTTTTTATAGCAATAAAAATGTCATTTTAATTGTTGTGATTAATATTTAATATATTTTCTAGTGACCAAAATGCTAAATTAGAGTTGACGACGACCTTAATAGCAATAAGATTTTGTTAAGGAAATGCGATCAAATTTTTCTCTCGAGAAATAAAGAAAAAAAAACGCAATAAGAATCACGGACTTTATATAATCGAAATTACAGCTAGAAAAGTGAAACTTAACCATTGAAGAGAAATATAAAGGGATAAAGTGTTCATTAAAAATAATGGTAAACAATAAAGTCTTCTTCACTTCATTTGCTTTATGTATTTTATACGTTTTGTTTTTCTGTTTTTCTGTTACCATCACCGATAACTAAATATTACTAAATATAGTAATAATAAGAAAAAAGTTTGCACTCTAATGAAAAAAGTGATGAACACATCATCACAATTGCTGTAATAAAGCATTTATTGACAAATTACTGTGTGCTATGTGTTAATTTAGATTTGTTAAATAATTGCAAACACATTTTTAATACAAGATTAATAAAAAATATACCGTAAAAACATAAAATCATTGCATTAATCAAAAATTTGTTGATAATAATCATTAAACTGATATCAAAAAATACATTAATTTATGCTTATTATAACGATCTTTAAGTCACAATTTAGCACTAAGTTGTGCTTAAACTCTAATTTAATTTTTAAAGTGATAATTTAGAAATAAATTAACGAATGACAACAAAAGTCAATATAAGTTAATTCATAAGTGACAGCAATTGATGTATTATTTGTCGGCAATCAGTGTCAATCACAGCGATAGCACGGTTTGAGCGCATTAAATATCACTTGTTATTTCAATTGAATTGGTATTTCTTTAATAAAAGTCGGACTTATCTCACTCTTCCGCCTCCAGCGTGTTATCTCTCTTTCATTTCGGATCGAATATCTCGCAGAATGTCTTCTACTCCACTATTTTCAAAGTACACCACTTTTTATTTGGTCGTATATATATATACCGCAAATATCCTTCGTTTTCAATTTCATTTTCTGTCGCTCTGATGCTTAACTCATTATAAGCGACTGACATATTGTCTATATTTATTGTGTTTTGCCTATCATTATAAGAATGGCATCGACTGTCTCTAAACTAGCCTTAAAGCGTTATGACATCCATATCACACTTCTTTGATGAGAAACTTTTTCACTTTTCTGGTTTCGTATTCTTAAACATATGTCAAATATTTTTGACATTTTATTGTTTTATCAAAAACAGCACTTCGACTGCAACTTAAAATAGCTTCTGTTGCTATTACTACTGTTACAGTAGTCGTATGTAAATGCAATTTATATAAATGTTATTGATTTGTGATAAAATCGATTCAAATTATTTCACGTCAAAATTAAATTTCTTGTAAAGGGTTATTGATTTAAACAAGAATGTGCATACAAATGAGCTGATCTTGACTTTGGCAAAAGCAAGATAACGGGTTTCTTTGCTCGGGAAGGGGTGGACGGACGCACATCTCAAATCCATATAAGCTTGCTTTTGTCAACGACTGAGTCAGTTAATAATAGACAAGTATAAGTGCTAAATTTAAATTTTTATTAATGTACAAAATTATAAGTTTGAACTTTATTTAAAATATTTTTTCAAAATAAATAGTTATTGCGAAACAAAACTAATTATATAATTATTAACAATAAATCACAACTAATTATTACATTTCATAATAAACTGATAATTAATGTTAATGAGAAAACTTTTAGGAATATATTTGAATTCATGCATAAATTTGAATACTGTATTAATTATATATTCGAGAGATTTTATTTGTAATATTAAAAAATAAAATAGATATTATTTATTTTTAAATATTTTAATTAAGTTATTTAACTTAACATGTTTTGCAAAAAAATAAGATTTTAAAAATTTATTTATTATTTAAATATAAAATTTTTTATTTATATACATTTATATTTATTTAATAGATTATTCAAAATAATTGCATACATTGGATGCAATAATTTCTTAACTTTAATAGAAATAATTATTATGCTAAATGAAAACTTATACATTATTCATAATTATCAAAAAGTTTTAATCATTTAAAATAGTTTAATTCAGTTAAATTTACTTTCTAAAAATATCTAAAGTGAATTCTTTTTATTAATGCATACTTATTAAAGAAAGTGCAACATTGATTCCCATTTGATGCACACTTGCTTTTCTAGTCAATCTGTTTCTTTATTAGCATTTTTTGGAGAAGTTTGAATTTTAAGAATATAATATATATAGATATAGATATATAGATGTATAGATGTATGTTTTGCAGGCAAAGGCCATTTGAGAAATGGATTGAGCATTGGATAGCATTGGAAGGCATGTGGAAATGTTTGGATAAATGTAGAGTACAGATGCGTTGAATACTGATTTTCAATATCAGATCTATTCGTTTGCTCTACAATTTGAATGAAAATGTCTTAAAATGAAAAAATATACGGAAAAACTAGATTAAGGTCTGATGCGTAAAAAATGATTCTTTTTGGAAATTTAACTGAATTGGAATAAAACTATAAATAAATGGAAAATCATAAAAATATTTTTACTTGACTTTTAAAATTCGGTTTATTTATTTTATTTTTATAAATAAAATACAATAAACGCAAATTCCTTTTATATAATTTTAAATTATTTTTACTGATTAATTAACTAATATGATAGTAATTTTAATTTATAATTTAAAAGATTTATGTTTAAAATATATTTATAAATAATAATAATAATTTTTATATATAAAATAAATAACATGTACTTCCATAAGCTTTTCTTTCTAAACATTACATAATAGCTTATTAAATTTTTAATATATATATAATTTGCTAATTTGCAGCTCTCCTTCTTCAGTAACATTTTCAAAACTTTTTAATCACATTTTGTATGCAAAACTTTTTCCTACGAAATAACAAAATAAAATCAAATAATATTTTAACTCTTTTTCTTACACACAAGAGATTGTAAGTTGCAATGCAGTCCAAGTCCAAGCTCTAACAACAATACTAATTTCAAACAAACTTTACAACTTTGTTGGAAACTTGTGAAACAGACTTAAATTGTACATAAATATCAACTAAAAGCTGGCAAATTCGAAATTATTACATATAAGGGCATAACTTGCTAAACACCATTAAATCTTATTACTGGTCAGTCAACATAACCTCCACTTTCTCAACCAAAGCTTCTCACGAATACTAACATATAGTTAGATATTCGGTTGAAGTCTGCCTGCGATGAGGAGAAACGAAACGTGAGGCTAAGCACTGAAAAGTGCATTAAATATTGTGAAGTTTTTAGATTCATAATGAATTCTTACGATAAAATTAAATTTAGTTTATCACAATTACTTACAAGACTTACTTGTTTGTATATATTTTTTTATTTATATTGTGATGAAATTCTTAGGAAAAATTCAAAATTTAGATAAAATAATTTTCAATATAGGTAAGACTTGTTCTAAATTTTATGATTTTAATAATTTTAACAAAGTATGCAAATTTAAAAGATGAAAAAATTATCTCACTGTTAATCTTATTCACTCAAATATCAACACTCTCTTTATCTTAAATTTTAATTTTATGACCCGAATGTTGACCCGTCTTTGCCTTCTTATAGGCCCGAATACCCGAATTTGATATTTTATGATCAAAATTTCCGGTCTCTGTTTGTGACTCCTATTCGCTTACTTGTGACAAGAAAATGAAAATGACAATAATGTAATGTGCAATCAATTAATTATAAAATATGTTTTAATTATACAGTTATAATTAACAATAAATACAAATTATTCGTGAAATTACAGCATTAAATAAACTAAATTTATAATATATTATTACAGTATGTTAAAAGTTAAATATTAGATAAAATTATTGATTTACAAACAATATTATAATTTAATAAATGATTAATAATATAATGTATACGATTATTGATATATTGCGACAATCATATCGACTGTATTGGTATTCAATATTTATAGCTCGAGATATACACTATTGTTGTCACACATTCACACACATATAACGCAATTCGTCTCACGTTTTCGGCGTTTTGCAGTTAACTGTTAACTGTTTTTATGAGAGAAGAGAAAGAAATTCACAGTCAATTCCCTAAAGATTAGTCCACTCTTTTCTTTGAAAGTATATATACTTCGCACACCATTTGCTGTCCAGTTATTATCCACTATTATTATCTACATTTTCTCATGAAAGTACAAGTCACGCAGCTTTCAGTATTTCTTAAGTCACTTGTTAAGCAAATCATAGAATTTTCCTTTCTTTCAATATTCAAATTTGCATTAAATTTGGCAACAAATCATTTGCTAGCAATTAAAATGCATTATTATGTCTTCTGTGGTATAATATCGAATATGTATAATATTTTACTTAAAAAGATAACTTTATAATTATAATTAACTATTCAAAAATTTTCATATACACAAAAAAAACTATAATTTTGATGAAAATTTATTTTAATTTTTAATTGTTGTTTATATTGATTGAGTGTTGGCCGACATTCCGGTGATATTATGACGAAAACTTGATTCTTTCACTTTTTATAGTTCTATCAAATAATATTTTTGGTAAAAAGTTTGCCGCAAAAGACGAAAAAGTGATTATTAGATATTGTGATGAATGGTAAGGAATCCACGAACTGATGGTACAAATGACGCACAAAACGAGAAGTAATTTATTGTCCAAAAGTGATGACACCAGTGAGGCTCTATTGGCTGACAACGATTAATTATAATCAATGCATTTATTGCTTACTTTCTCTATCTTAACAAAGCTAAACAAACGAGTAATTTGAAATTAAGTTTCGCCTAACATTATATCGAATTAAAATAACACATTATCATAATATCTCAAAATCAAAATTACAGTAACGAACTTCAAATTTGAATTCGACAACAATTCTATACAAGTTTCTTATATAGAATTCTTATTTTAATTTTTCAAAATTCCTTATCAATTATTTAAATAATACTGTCAGCATTCATAAACTAACATAAATTAAAAGTATAATCATAATTAAATCATAATTATATAAGAACTGAATAATATTATGGATAAACGCATATTTTGACGTTAAATATTAGACAAGAGAAAGAGTTTTACGAACAGACTTTCTATTGTTAAATCTATTATGAAATACTAGTAAGAAAATCTAGTGTTAATTATTCGATACCTTCCACAGTCATCAACTTCTCTGCGGCCACCGTCTGAAACGTGCCTTTAATTAATTAAATTAAAAATTAATAATTAAAATTTTTCCCCCATTTATTTACCCTCAACGCTGATCTCGCACTTGTATTTTCCGCTAGTTTTGCCATTTGTTTCTTTAATAATCAAAGTGCCACCATTTGATTTGTGAAACTGTAAACATGTTAACTGTTAAATACATTTTTAGCAACATTTTTCTACCTTATATAATCTATGCATTGCTTCCCTTTTGTTGAAAAATTTATATTGTTGTGTATTTATAATGTTCACATGTGGGCGTCGCTGCGACGGCGCCACTTTAAACTTAATTAAAGAAATCATGAGTGCATTTACAACAATTCACAACAATTTTACAACAACAGGGAAGTTTGCGACGGACGATATCCCAATTCTCAGAGTAGTACTATAAACAGGTAGAATAGATTGCGGGTCGGGATCAGAGAAATAGCATCGAAACAAATAAATTATTGAAACATATAATTATTATACACTTTAAAGATAGAAAATAAGATAAGGATAGAAGCGCTCTATTAATGAAAACATGGTGTCCTCAATATATCGTATAAGTCTATTGATTTAAAGTATATAAAGAATATTTTTGTATATATTTATATATATACAAGTCTTTTACAAATCATTAATGAAAATTTATATGATTGCAGATTGCATTACTTTAGAACTGGCATTGTTTGTCAATGTGCACAATATATACTGTACATTACATACAGTACAGTACATTCTCGTGTTATATTCTTGGATCCAAAATTCAAGATCTGACATCAAGAATTTTGAGTTATGTTAGTTAAATGTAATACTCTTATTATAACTTCTATTATAAATCTTAAACACTTAAAGATATACTAAGTATACACACCTTCGAAATTAATAAATCCACAAAATGGCAATACATTTAAATAGTTAAAAAATAATTTTGGTTTAAAATGCACGAATTTCGTATTACGAAACTCCTAATATCAAGTAAAATGTGGACAAATTTTATAAGTTAATTAATATTTTTAATTAATGAATAAAAAAATTTTAAATTAATAAATTTTAAGAAATTTATAATTTTATAATCTTAATTATTAAGAACATTGTTCTACAGAATATTCTTCAGAATTATTCTACTTAAGCTTATTATACAATAATAATAATAGCTAGAAATGACATTTTGCATTATCGTTGCACGAAATAGATTTTTCTGACAACTTAAAGTCCACATTGACTTAAATTTGACATTCAGGTCAGCGTTATTTAAATTCCTTTAAATTAAAATTTAGATTCTTATAAAGTCTAAATAAATTCTCTTTGAATGAAAATAGTATAAAAGTTAAATAATATTAAAATTAAAGAATGGGTATTCAACTTAATTTTCATAAAAACTTTTGATTATTGCTTAAATAAATTTTTTTAAAATGATTTATTTATAAAAATTATTACTGAATTTTATAAGTAATGCGAAAGTTTAATTAATTAAACTTAATTATACAAAATTTATATTTACTTAATTCTATTTAACGAATTTAATGAAATATGATTCATCTTGAAATTTCAATGAAAAAATATGTTTGATGTACAGTTTGATATATTATTTGTTTAAACTAAAATTATAATTCATTTATTATTTTTATAATTTATACTTAATATTAAATGCATAAAATAATATTAAATAAATATGATTGTTATTGTAATTAATATAATTATTACTTAATTAAAGTACACTAAGTTTGCATAGATAAGCCGAGGCTTATTAAGAATAAATTTGACTCATTATTACTTACACAGTAAACTCAATTATTCTATTATCTTTTAATTTAATTTTAAAATTAAAATACAGTGATTATAATACAGTTTTGTTTTTTAAGACCTAAATGTTCACCAACTTATATCATAGTGATTATATTGTTATATTATATTGTTTAATCTTTTTACGACAATATAATACTAAAATAGTGTAGAAATAATTAATAAAACTCACGTCCACTTTAATGCCATCCAACGGGAACTCCTGTTTGACTGGTCTCACTCGAGGAGTGTATCGAAAGAATTCTTTGCCCTCTCTGTCCTCTTCGTTACCGTAAAACCATTTTAAAGAATAAAGTGTTGCATTTCCTAAATCGTATAAACAGTTCAATTGCACTTCTGATCCTTTCTTTACTTTTGAGGGCACTTCCAGTGACACCAATTTTATGCCAGAAATATCTATCAATAAATTTTAAAAAGTTTTAATCAACGGATAAGTTGTATGTGTGGTGAGTGAAGGCTATGATAAGTTGACTAATTGCTTGTCTTTGCTATTAATTGATTGGCAACGGATTTGGCTGTCGGTAATTGTTTTGCTACTCTCGATCACTGTCTTTGCTGTTATTGTCTGTGAGCCACCGGTGGGGATATTTGATGTCACACATGCAATGCATTTGATAGTTAATGCGTGTTGCATTCTTTGGCTATTGTTTGGCTTATCTTTTTTGTGGCGCACAATAAAAAATGCACAACACATACAGAGACGCAAAAATTTATCTCTTGGGAAAGAAGTTTGCAAAGAAAAATATAAAGAAAAACTTTTCTTCTGAGCAAAAGTATTACATCGAAAATAAGTTAGTTTTGATTATAGTCTGTATAATTAAGAATGAAATACTGTTTGCGGCAATTTTCTTACACTGTTTTGCAAAGAATAACTTAATAGTCATGTTTTTTCATTATGCCATAAATTTTTATTTTATATACACTATAATTCGCAGCCTTTTTATTTCACATATGCTTCAGTATAACTCACTCGTAGTTTACTTTATTTATAATATGTGTACTTATATTTCAAATTATTACATCTAAATTTTTAGGGAATATTTTCTCCCAAATGCGATCTTAAATGTATAAAAACTCGCCCGAAATAAGTAAGAAAATGTCGAACAACTTTGCCTTTACTAATAGTAAAAGTGTTTGTTCACTATTTGCACACTTCTAATCAAATTAGAATTTCAATCGAATTGATGTGTACATATAATCTATATATAATCTGTAAATTAATAATTAATCTACAGATATATTGAAGAAAATCTCCATACATTTTATGTAATATTATTATTTAGTTTGAAGAATAAAAATTGAAAAATAAAATTTGAAATCATAACCAAATTTCAAAATAGTTTTTGTTTCATTCCATTTCCAACTGTTGTGCAAAAATAAGATATAAGTTGATCGCAATGAAGATCACAATGATTGTCGAATTGTGATGACCAGCACCTCAGCCAATCTCGTCTGCTTAAGAATAACTTGCGATTATCAAGAATACAAGATATTCTATTTAGAGTGCAGTCACTCTTCAATCTGTTTGACTTGTATTTATGTTTTACGCCCAACAATACATAGCGTACAATATTTACATTTAACAATTGAAGTGCGTTTAAGTGTTTGTTCGATATTTTATTTGATTCTATTTCTATGTTTTATACATTATATTTTTACTTGTGATTAAATAATATTATAATTACAAATTTCAGTAAATTAAAATTCTTTAAATTAAATCATATGAAGTAAACTAGAAATTAAGTATAAAACAAGAATGACATTATTATTAAATTGAGCTGATTTGGTGGAATGGACACGCCATCATTTAAACAATATGATTGGTTGGGAAAATATTTATTATTTTCTATTAAAATATCCTAATAATACTTTAAATAAAATTTTCTAATATTGAAAATATTAACAATACATTTCAACAATACTTTACATATAACTAAAATAAGCTAAACAGCAAATTAGTCTCTAATGTCAACTTATATCTCTTCTTTGACAAATTATAACTCTATTTAAATGAAACGAAATTTGGCCCACTTATGGTTCCTTCCCTTCATCGGGGGGACGGACAGACAGACATCTCAAATCCATAAGCTAGCTTTGGTCAAACAAAATCAGCTAAACAGCAACATAAAAGTTTTGAAGTTAAAAGTAATACGAGTGTTAAATTAAATATACTTGTGACTAAATAAATAAGAGTAATGTACAATGACTGGCAAGATAATTATGTTATATTTCGCATTAATTTCTAGACTACAGATTCTTTTTTGAATATAAAAAGTTTTGAATTAAATTAAAGAAAATAAAGTAAATTAAAATAATAATTTCACACAATAATAAAATAAATGAGCGCGCAATGAAATGCAGAGCACATAAAAGATATTCAAATAAGTCAAACACTTTTATAAGTCTTAATACTATCTGTTGTTGCGCTCAAAATGATACACTCAGTATATAATATCCATGTGTGGGTTTGTCTCGCTAGACTCAAAACTGGCCAGCGGTACCCCTACATGGCGTATATATTTGTGACCAGTATGGTCTGAAAGGTGCCGTAGGGGTGGGGTTCAAGAAAATAGGGGGTCAATTGATGAGGTGCTCGAAAGAATATTAAGTCAATGGAATAGAGTAAAGGGAACATTGGGGTGTGAGGTGTATGGGAATGGGGTGCACAGGTGGCAGATTTATAGACACATAAGTACCACAAATGCCCGTTTGTTAAAACTGGCTAAAAACGCTAGTTTTTTATAATTATTACAAAGTTATTTAAATAATTTAAATAAATTTAGTGGGTTTTAAAATATATTTAAATGTTATTATTTTTAATACATGTATTTATTGTATTGTTATTAAAGAGCTGTGATGTCGAGTGCGTTATCACATGATTGCTTCTAATTATATACTTATAAAATATAAATTTTAAATTTGTGTTTATTATGTGATAGAGTAAGATATTTTAAAATTCAGAATAAAAATAAGCCTTAAGGCTATTTAGTGAATGCGTAATGGAAATGAATTATTGAATAAAATAAATAACTAATGATTACTTACTTTATTGATAATAAACGTTCATAACTGAGTTAAATATTTAAACATATTTGCTTTTATGTAATATCAAACTGCATGTTATACTGCGTGTAATATTAAAATGTAAACTTTATTGCGAATAAAAATGTTGTTTCCATTAACATATTTCAGGCATATTCTGATGAATATTCTGTTTAAAGTACTTTAATGTAATAAAAAATAGAGAATAAGCTTTTCAAATATTTATTGAAATCCATAAAAACATGACCGCAGGAAATCATTCATAATAATCATATTTTACATTTTTATAATCTTATACATTATATTGTATACATTGTACACGATATACAGTTGTCTGAATTATGTTTGAATCTAAGAATCCGAAAGAATAAATATTTTTTCCATTAATAGTGGAATTAAAAGATTGTTTTGTCACTCTATAGTTAATATTTAATATAATTATTTGACTAATTTTGAGTAACTTTGAAATTTACTCTTAACATTGTTTTACAGTAGAGATGCAAAACTTAAACTGTGTTATACACGTCACGATATGAAACGCAAAAACACTATAATAAAGATGTCAAATTAAGGCCTAATTGCCAAATATTTAGGGTTCAAATTAACCAAATTTGAAAGACGATTTCGGTTTTCACTACTGTATAAGGTTTTAAACTTGAATAATATCTTCTCCGAGTTTAAAATCCACTTTTTGTTCAATAAATAGTTGCTTTCGATAAATGAAAAGCATTTTTAATAAAATCTATATCGGTTACGCCACTTTCTAACAAATGTTTATGAACGCAAATTGTGAGACATTGATATTAATATTTTAACGTGAATTTGTTTATAGCCCTTGAATTTTCATTAATTCAAAATCATACTATCAGATCGAACATATTTTAGCTTTAAAATGTTATATTATTAGTATATTTGAATGCATCTTAAACTCAATTATTTAATAATTTATAATGAAGTTATGACTGCATTTACTTTTGTCGTAATCTTTATTTACATCTCTAATCAAATTATTGCTTTTACGAAATCTATATCGTTAATGACGTTAACTTAATTGCAGACTAAATTTGAAATATTTCATGTATCACTTTTTCCTTTATCTCTAAAAGTCAATCAAGTGGAGCATGTGATACATTACATTACGATTACGATTACGTAAACGAGTAAATTCTCTCTAAAATTATTGTAACATTATTATTAGTCTATATTTTTAATAACACTTTACTATATATAGTTGTCCAACTTTTAGTGGACAACTTGTATAGCTTAAAGAAATTCTTTGGCGTCAAAATGGTGTACCATTTTGGCGAACTATTTGTCTCTCTTCTGTCACATAAGAATTACAAGGGATTACATATTTGGGGAAATTTTCTCCTTTGTGTGTAAAAATTACAGAAATATTTTCGCGACTCTCAGTTCAATTAATAGAAAATATGGCGATATTAGAGTACTTTCATTTATTGCAAATATTTGTAATTTTGTTTATACTCTGATTCTGAGATATCGAAAGTTAGGAAGAAGTCTGTAGTTTAAGAAAACCTTGTATTAAAATTTGATTATAATTTATAAATTAATTGAAAAATTTATAAACATTAATAAACATATTATAGTGAATACATATTTAATTGTAATATTGTTCACTAATTCTGCAAAAATGGTAAACACAGTGAGTCTGATTTGAATGAACTGATAATGTTTAGTAAAAAGTCTATATAAGTCTATATAGAAAGCATACGATCTTTTCGATGTGTAGAAGAGTTGAAATTATGCAAAATAGCAACACATTTAGTATGATTGCGATGTGTGCGCAAAGACCTACTTTGACAGCATATATGATTTACGCCAACATTAAGTTAATGACCTTAACTGTAATAAACGATAATTGCTTATATAATAAATTTGCGACCAACTCAACGACAATGCCATCAAAGCCGACACTTTGTGTCATTAATAACGAAATGTACTATTCGTTGCGAATCATTATCATTCACACAACAGTTATATATATTCAGATTATAGTAAATAATAATTTAATAATAACTGTGTGTTGAATGCAACTAATAATATATACATCAATATAATGTATATATTAGTATAAAGTAATGGATAGACTTTCTTATAGTAGGCTTCACAGAATTATAGAAAATCTACCATAAATAACGCGCATTATTTAAATGTAAACAAAGAGCGCTCATTTCAAAATGCATGTGTTTTCACATTTAGATTTAACTGATTTGATTACCTAAAGATAATTTAAAGGATCATATCGATGAATATTTATGGAAACATTTATTTTTAGCATTTGTTAATGCATGCGTTCAATATTACATTTCAAAGTTATAGATTTGTTTGAATATATTTTCAATTGTGTTTATTTTTTAATGATATCGATTAATTGATTTGCTTCATTTGATTT
>JAQIYA010000079.1:0-32074 GCA_034699355.1 Microtritia minima | reverse complement strand
TATTTCAAGTAAGCAATGAATGAATGCCAATCTTAAACCGATCCGACGAACGGTTTGCCGACACCGGTCTCGCAATAATCGCGAAGACTTTCGAGAAATTCCTGTCTCTTCTCTCTCACAAACTCGATAAATTCGGTTTTGTCGGCAAAGTTTGGTTGCGTTACTTTGAGGACGACGTGATCGCCGTTGTCTGACGGCCACAACTCCCACACCATAATCGTGGGCAGCATTTCCCGCAAGAAATGGTCGCACTCTAACATTTTATACTCGAGTCGGGCGTTGACCACCACATCGGTGATCAGCACTCGATAGCAGAGTTGTGCGCCAAACCCGAACTTAGCCTCTGTGTTCACTTTGGGCTCGATGTCGGAGTCCATTCCCCACCACTGTTTGATGCCCTCCTTTGTGGTGATGGCGTCAAACACTTTGCCGATCGACGCACTTATTTCGATGCTGTGCTCCAAAGTGTAGACCATTGTTTGGAACTGTCATTGAGTTTATCACACATCAACATATTTAGTATTTAGTGATAGAGAGTACTAAATATTACAGTTATAATGAAGTCAATAATTAACTATTTTTCTTATGCTTACCGATTAAATAATTTAAAATAGTCTTATATAAACTAAGGACCAGAAGGACCAGAAATTATGTTAACAAATTAATGTCTAATAATGAATTCAAATACAAAATGTATTTAATAACGAAAATAGTATTATTTTACACTCAAATATACTTTATTGCTGACAGTTGTCTAAATATTATTCTAACGCTATCGTAACTTATCGTAACTTTCGATTCGTAACGCAAATATACAGTACGAGTGCTGTGAGAGTGCGCTCGTGTACACAATATTCAATAGATAGCAGTACAGTACTGTTTTGTAACAGTACTAATACAGTGCAGGTTTTTGTTGATTAAATGCATTTATTATTCAAATCTAACGTTTAATATTAAATTATAGTTTCATTTTTTATTTCCTATTTAAAAACTAAAATTAACGAATAATATCGATTAATGTATATTTCCATCAAAAATTATTTTAATTGCATCACAAAAATTTACGTGTAAACCTTTTCATTATAAGAAAACAAAACTTTTAAGTATTTTTAAAAATAAATAAAAATTTTAAATATTTTTGTTTACTGATTTGATAAACAAGAATAAACAATAATCAATATGTTGTTGAGATTAAAGTCATGTTTATGCTTCGATAAACAATAAATACGACAGCAATAAGTTCTACAAGTAATTAGAAAGAAATCAATAAAAGTTTATTATTATAACAAATTATATTGTTATTAAATGATGACAAAATAATTGAAATAGTAATTAACATTTAACACAAGATTTCGATTAACTTTACGCTCCATTAGTATATCATTTAATCGTCAGATATGAGCGAATTGATCAAATCCTTCTCCTCTCGTGCCTCTTCCGAGTCGGTCCACGGCTTTCCAACGCCAGTCTCGCAATAGTCGCGCAGACTCTCCAAAAAGTACCACCACTTCTGGACGACATACTCAACAAATTTTGTTTTTTCCGCAAAGTGGTTGTGCGCCAAACTGACGCTAACCCTGCCGTTGTCCTCGACCTCCAGCGTCCAGACAATGGTCGTCGGCAGCCATTGCTTCTCTCCCTCCAATATCTTCCACTCGATGCGCCGATTGGTCACTAAGTCTGTTACGCGTATTTTGTAGCAATACTTGTCCGCAAATTTGAATTCGCTTTCGGCGCCAACCATTTTCTCGAGTTGAGTGTCCGCACCCCACCAGCCTTTGATGCCATCGTTGTCGGTGAGCGCCGCGAATACAGTTTCGATCGAAGCCTTAATCTCGATCGTGTGCTCCACGTTGAAGACCATAATTTTTCTGTGTTTTATTGTTTAAGCAAAATACCATATATTAATACAAATTACTTGAATTGCTAAATAATCAAAGAGTTAGTATTAAAATGTAAAAATAATGATGCCTTCTATAAATTACACCCAACAGTATAAAAAATTACAGTCTATAACCTGTAATTCCAAGTTTGATCATTGAATTTTTAAACTTAAATAATTTAAACTTAATTTAAATAGACATAACTTTGGTTAATCTTATCAGACAATATTTTTATTTACGTTAATTAGATTTATAATTCAATATTATTTAAAATTTTTAGTTTTTACAATATTTCTAAACACTAAATAAATTGATAATTAAGATTGAAATCAATGAGAATTTAGACAACAAGTCAGATGGCATTCTGTTTGTTAGGATTAAACAAAATACTTTTCAAAGCAAAGTATGGCACGTTTGTTAATAGTAGCGATATTTTTATCAAATTTAATTTACGTTCAATTATCGCCAACTATTAAAGATTCGGAAAATGAAAAAAACAGCTCAACACAGGAATATATGATTTCGTGTCAGAAAGAGCTGCAACAATGCGGGAAAACTCATGGCGAGTGTTGCGACGAATTGGTGTGCTGTTTCTGGGATCATAAATGTTACGGCGGTTGTGAAATACCGCCCATAATTCCAGCTTAAGTGTGTTTTTAATTTAAAATAAAAATTGTTGTTAATTATATATCTCTTACCTATGTTTTAAACTTCTTTTATACAAATTTCGTAAAATGTTTTTGAATTAAAACTAATCTAAATCTAAACTTTCAAAATTTTTCTCAAATACTATTTTGACGAAAGAGATTTGGTGTGAAAATGAGAGGAAAGTAGAGCATCGAATAGATAAAACTTATGTTTTGTTTGCAAAGAAGACTAATGTTCAAACATTGATGTAACAAAACGAACGAATAGTGTTTATATAATTAAGCATAATTATGGGCATAGAGATCAAGTCTGTGAGCTTTCGTTCAAAATGTAAAGCCTGAGAGTTTTGAAACTCAATGAGATTAAGCCTATTTCAAATCGAGAGCAGAAGCGTTTGCATTGTACGCTAAAAATGTTACTCAAGTAGAGTAAAACCTTGTTTGTGTTTATAATTAACTTTGTTTATGTAAAATAACATTCTTCGTACTCGAATTAGCAATTTGTATTGTAATATTTTAATTATCTGAGCTCAAGTTCTATAGATGCATAATAAGTGAATGATAATTAGCAAATTGTTTTGATGGAAATTGTTGTAATACTTGGAAGCGATAAACGATTAATCCATTAACATGTTTACTGCATTAAATTTTTTATTGATTGAATAAACACGCATTACTTTTTATTAAACAAGATCGACCACAAACGCTTCATTTTATCAAATTCTTCTGCGTTTTATTATAAATTTTAATAATATCTCATTTGTAAGTAATTACTATAAAATTTCTGTAAAATTATTAAAGAGCTCTATTATTCGCATTAAATATTTCTTCCTCTTATTTTTGCAGGTAATATTCTTTTTATTTGATATGTTGGAGAATTTTTCTAAAATTCAATTTTTTGCGTGACATTTTGCTAAATTGTTTTGTAGAGCAGTATTTGTCGGTATTTAATAAGAATGAATGTTTTATAATGTGGTTTATTTTAATGTGAATATTTTCAAACACGTAAAGTTGTTGTTACTATAAATATATCAATACTTTTAATCACAGTTTTATTAATCACACATTATTAAATAATTTATTAGTAAATTCATTTATTATCATTCAAACAATGATAATCATATTGTAAGTAAATTACGATTTTTATCAACTCATTGCTTGTCTGCTTCTCTATTCTCCTTAATAATTAATTAATTTTCTTTTTTATCTTTAATACAATAATTTGATAGTTTGTGAAATGATTCATGTATTTCATTGGACTGTATTAAGTGTTTAGATTGTGAATTATTAAATAAATATTTATCGTTAGCACAAGTCATTCAAAAAATATTTTAATGACTTTTATTGCGATAATAACTATTTGAATCTTTGAGTTACATTACTATTTGAAAATTTCTTTAGCGCTAATAACGTTAAATAGCGTTAAATAAATTGAAACTTTCAATTCACTATTATTAATAGTAAAAACTTTACGATATTCGTTATATTCTTAAGAAACATTAAAAAAAAATTTCAACCCTTCTTCAACTACAATTTTTTTCGGTTTTGTAAAAATGTCGCTAATAAGGGGATAAAATATGGGCTCAAATGACAAATTAATTATGAATAATTTTCAGAGCATTAAAATATCATAGGTTTTGTGCATTAAACTAAAACTTGTTTTTGATTTAAAACTTTATAAACTTTAATACTTCAAGCCTAATATGACAAAATGTTTAAATTATAACAACATAGACTCTTTTAATTTTTAAATGAGTTAAATGTTTAATTGAGATAATTTTTTCCATTTAAAAATTTCTAAATATGGAGTCATTTGTTTTAAAAAATACTGACTAATACGCAAAAAAATCACTTAAAAGCGATGTCCTTCAAGGCATGCAACAAATACAAGAGTAGAAGTGATGGCATACAGTTATGCAATTTAATGTTGTTTAAGGTCGCTATTGACGACTCACTATTACAAGAACGCAGTATTTAAATGTAGAAAATATCCGTCAAATGACGTTTTAATGCACTCGTATTTCGTCATTTCTATCATTAATATATGAATAGATAAGACACACCACTCTTAATAATTATAAACAGTAATTTCATGATTCATATTAAAAGTATCAGTTGTTTCTAAATAGTTGTGATTCGAGATGATATTTGCCAACAGATTTGTCTAGTGTTACATAAATTGTTGACTTTGAAGTTATTCAATACTCATAACGCACTGCAAAATACCGGAAAAATATTTGCGATACTTTTTTTTCAGCTGTAAAATAATAATAGCAAACTGGAAATAATGGGGAAAATACAGCTGAAGACGTTTGTACTGGTGTTGGACAGACCGCAAGCGGTCTACAGAGCGGGAGAAATAGTGAACGGATCGTGTTTTATCGATCTGAACGGCGAGATGAGTCTGAGTCAGCTGCACATCAAACTGGTCGGAGCGGCCGAAGTCAAGTGGACCGAAACGGAGACGCGCCGCCACTCGCAGGCCGGTCAGGTCGGTAAGGCCGGCGGCGATCGGCACACCGAACACGTTGTCTATCACGCCACTCATCCGTGCGTCGAACTCTCGTATTATCCGGGATCAGGTTTGCGCACATTTTTTTGCTAATTGCGAATTGTTTACTATTTAAATATTAAATTAATTTCATCAATAGTTTACCAATCAGTGTTAACCGCTGGTCAGCATAACGTCGGATTTACATTTCAGCTGCCCGTTGGCGACCTTCCGAGTTCATACGAGGGCGCTCACGGACACGTGCGCTATTGGCTCGAGGCTAAGATACACAAACCAGAGATCCTGTCCATCGACCACAGCACCACATTAGCGCTCACTCTCATATCGCCCGCGCGCGCAACCCTTCAAGAACTTGGTGTAAGTTTAGACAATCCCATCAACTCTTAAACAGTCGAATTGTTGCGAAATGATTGTAAATGTTATTAATTTGCATTTCAGGCGCCCGTCACTAAGACCAACCAGAAAACGATTGGCATATTTTCGTCCGGTAATGCTGTGCTCAGAGCCAGTTTGAATCACGCGGGTTTGACTATCGGTAAGTATTGAGCTTATATATAATAATTATATACAATATATAAATATTGACAATAATTGTCGATTTTCATTCTCTTTTTTGTTTTAAAAAAATCTTCTTACAGGTGGTGCAGTGTCTCTGAGCTGTTCCGCAGATAATAACTCGAAAAAGCCGATGTCATTGCGCGCCACTCTCAAGCAGGTGATCACGTTTCACGCGCGCGGCAAACATAAGCAGACGGTCGAGAAATTGGTTCGCGTGTTGGGCAGCAATTCGATCGCTCCGTTCTCGAGGTTTTTATTTAAAGATTGTTTATATCTGCCCACACTCTTGTGTGACTATTTATTTATTTAGTCACAGCGAAGTGTTGTCATTGTTGGTCCCCAACAATGTTCCAGTGCTGCACGGCTTGTGTCCCATAATTCAGGTCAAGCACATCATTAAGGTTACGCTCGACATTCCGGGCTCGTTTGATCTGCACTGCGAGCTTCCAGTTATTGTCACCAGTCATACGCTGCCATTTGATTATAATTGATAATTGTTATGTCTGGTTCTAATATAGTCATTTTGAAATTGTTTTATAAACTTTTACATTTCCAATTTAAAATCATCTCATTGTTATCATAATTCGAATACAAAATTATTTTCTAGTATTGATTAATTATAATAATTGGCATTTTTAGCCATTTTAGCGATTGTCAATCTGTTATTATGTTTGATATATTTAATAAAAATCTGCTGTTATTAAGTTTTTAAACTCAAATGAAAAAAATTATTATGACTACTTTGTCAATTTAAACTATCAAATAAATTACATTACAATTACAATTATGAATTGCTTTATAATTAATTTTAAGCATTCAATTTAATTATAATAGTTATTTTAATTTTTATGAAGAGTTTCTATCTATTTTTAAATTCTTTTATGATTATTTATGATTATTTAAAATTTACAAATTGTTTAAGCTTTTCTATTTAGAGAAAAATATTAGAAATTATAAATAAGTGGAGGTTTATATTTAAAGAATGTTTATATCCGCCCACTCGTTAAAAACCCACTTTTATAAAACTAATTGTTTTATTAGCTCGAAATTTATTTTTAATCGTTTTAACATGAAATTTTGCAATAAAATAAAATAATAATAAGTTAATTAAAACTATTTCTCTGATTGTACGCAATATTCATAAATCAAACTTACGCAACAAAATTATATTAAATTTGCTTTATTTAATATGAGGTCATTCAAGATTGGATTAGCAGATCATTACCGACTGTAATGGATAACTCGGTCAAACAATAAAATTACTGCTTATTGACACGTATTAGTGACCCAAAGACATCAAATTGATTACTCTTCTATTTATATGCATATAATTCGGTGACAATCTTTAACGCGCTTTTAGTTAACTATTTTTTTTTTATTAATTTAGCAAAATATTAGACATTAATCTATTTAATTCTTATTAAACAATTTAAAGCTCATTAATTATCATTAAATTAATATTGATATTTAATGCATTATACAAAAGCTATTAAAAGTTTAATGCAAGACAAAGGGAGACAAAACTGGGTAAATGTATGAGAGGGTGATAATTGTCAGAAATAAGTAAATCAGTGTCGATACGGACTAATAGTCAAATAAATCTCAATAAAAAAAACAGTTTGTCTACTTTTTTAAAATTAAAATAGTTTGCAGAGAGAGAACACTATTTTGTTATTTTTTATACTAATTAATAACTTTATCAATTTGCTTATGGCGCCCATAATTGCCTTTTAATGTAAGTGTTTTGATTCAACTAATCAAAATAAATCAATTAAATCAATTTTTAACTGCCAATTAAATAGTTAAATTTCAAGCTATATAAGCGGCAGAAAATGTTGTCTCTGGCCATCATAAGGCTTAAAAACTTGCAAAGAGAATATAGTAGAAAAGTTTTTACTATTAACTAAATCATGAGATTTAGTTTAACATTGGTTATACTTTTATTTTACACCGTTTCGGCAGACAATTCAAAAGTAAACGATGAGAACAAAGTTAATAATATAGTCAGTGAAGATGCTGTTAACGAAAGACACGCCAATAAAAAAGTGATCGTCGCCGACACCGATTTGGAAACAGCTGCCGGTCATCACCATTCGTCGCATCACAGCGGCGGTGGTGGTGGTCATCATAAGGGCGGCGGCGGAGAGAGTCATGGCCATCATGGAGGAGGATCTGGACATTGGGGTAATATTAAGCTACCAATCAAATCAGTAGATTCAACGATAGCTAATATTGAGTTATATTGTTATATTGATTTAATATAAAAAGGGGCTAACAGTAAGAGTTATTAGAACTCTATTAACTTAGAAACTTAACTTAAGTTATTTTAACTTTAAGTAATACATTTTGTTTACGTTTTTCTTCGTTAAAAGGAAAGCATCACGAAAGCGGTGGCGGTCACGGAGAGGGACATCATTCGCACAAATCACATCACGGTATGTGTGAGCCATTAACTCTTTGATTAAGGAATAGTTTGCTAACAATTGGCACTACAGGTCACGGCGCGTGGCATAAAGGAGGCGAAGAGAAGCACGGCTCGCATCACGGCTCGGAGAAGAGCGGCAAAAAAGGAGCGCACGAGAAGAAGTGGTCGCACGAAGTATCTAATTTGATGATATACTCATTTCATATCTATTCATTTGATTTTCATACACTCTAATTCTTTTTCTCTCTCACTTCTTATACATTTTATGAAATAATAATTAACTAAAAAAATTTGTTTAAAGAAAAGTTGGCACAAAGATAAAGGGGGCGGAGAGGAGAAGAAATGGTCGTGGCATAAGGAGGGCGGGAAGAAAGAGTCGCACGGCTCGAAGGGGGGCCACCATAAGGAGCATCACCACACCAAACACGGCAGTCATCACGGAAGCGAGAAACACCATTCGGGTGGCCATCACGCTCACGGCGGACACCAGAGTCACGGCGGAAAAGGTTGGGGCCATCATCACCACAAGCACGGCGGACACGGCGGTCACGAGCATCATCACGGCGCGCATCATCATAAGCATCATCACGGCTCGCACGGCGGTCACCATCACGGACACCATAAGTCTCATAAGTCTCATCACGGATAGCCTTATTCTTGCGAATTCAACTCTAATTATTAATTTAGCATTTTATTTATAATCTATTCATTCTATATTATATTATTATTTATGTTATATTATGCTATTGTTTAATGATAGCGTGTTAATTTTTATTTATTAATGTATTGTAAAATATTGCAGCGAATAATTTTACTATTTTAGAATAAATTGAAATTAATTTACAATAAATTATTGTTTGTTTAGTAATTTATTATAAAGGATTATGCGATTTCGATTAATTACCGACTAATTTGACAGATTTTTAGTTAACAGAAAAAGTTTAGTAAGAGAAAGAAAAAGTTTTTATTCAATAATTTGTTTCTTTATTTTATTCAAACATTAAGCTTTGATTATTAATTAGATTATAAAATAAATTTAAATATTATAAATTTTTAAAAATATAGCATAACTATTATTTCATAAAAATTACTGTATGGGTGAAGTAAATTTCAAAATGTTTTTGTTATTTATATTTTCATATTTTCACTAGTTTTTCATCAGTTCATATCTGCTTATTTTTTTACTGCAGTAAAGAATGTAAAAAAGAAATAAAATATTTTAATTAATGTTTTTCTAAAGTAAGTTTGATTTGTTATATTCAATTTTAAAGTAAATAATTGTATTTAGACTTATTAACAGTAATTTATATATTATTCTTCTAATTTCGATTTTAACAAGTTATTCAAAAAAATACTCTCCCTTTAATCACATCCCTTTCATCACAACTCTGCTCAAATACAACCAGATTCTGACCCCTCGTCGAGCCAATCATATCCGCGTTGCAATTAAAACAGTTAATGGTCATCACACCGACACAGTCGTCGGTAAGGTTGGCCTTAATGTGGCCGCTATGCGAGTCAATCAAGTGAAGCGCTTGCGGTTTGTCGTAATCGTCAACAGAGGAGCTGCCGATGAGAAACAGATCGCAAAACGGATGCCATTTTGGTTTGATTGGGCTCTGTCTCAACGACTGCTGATGCGAATGCCGAATACGCCTCTCTAGTGTCCAATTAGGGCCGCGATAACAGCATATTTCGTTGCAGTAGTTTGTGGTGAGAAGAGTGGAGCCGTCGGTCGGAGAGAATGTGGCGCTATTTAGCGATTGCTGGTGAGACAGTGTGGCCAACGGTTGGCAGCGGTCGGCGCTTATCATTCGAATGTCCCACACTTTGGCGGTGCAGTCGATGGACGCCGTGACGAATATGTTGTGATCGCGAGCGTTGAATTCGCAGTGCATTATGTTTGACTTGTGGAGACGAACGCTGAGCCGATGCGGGCTCGAGTTGGACGACGACTCCGTCTCAATCAAGTGAATGAATCCGTGGTGATCACCAGTGATCAGCAGCTTATGTGCGCCACTCATGTCTAAGCATGAAAATCGGGGACTAAAGAGTGATACGTGTAAGGCTTGATTGCAAATTGGGTTAAACTTTTTTAAAATTTTTTAAAAGTTAAATATAAAATAAGAGATCGTTAAGTAGTTATAGTTAAAGTTCGTAAACAATTTAATTTTTTCAAGAAAGAGAAGCGAAATTTTTGTTTCTAAACATGTAATAAATACCTTAAATCTTCGACATAACGGCAGTCCTTAAGAACGATACAGCTCTCGATGGCGTCCACACATCGCTTCACAATTTTGCCGCAAACGGACGACACGTAAAACCAGTCGCAGTCGAAAGAGTCGAACTTGATGTCAGTGATGGTTCGGCCGCGACCGTCGCCGTCGCAGCGACTCGTCAGCGATCGCGAGCCCATCTTAACGGCCGCGATATCGCCGGCGCGCGAACCGACGAGCGCCACGTCCGCACAGTTCGGGTGAAACTGTAGCGCCGATATTATTTTGCCGAATAGGTGTTCGTAAGAGTGTGACGCCCGCAGCCGCTTCGGGTAACCGCTGGCGGTCAGCAGAGAGCCGGTCGAGAGTCTGGCGGGAAATCTAATGGTGTCGATCGCACCGCAACGCAACGCACACATCGAGTTCACCACATTTTCAGCACATTTTTTCTTCATTATTCGCCAAATTATTAATTTCTTAACGCTAAGTAAATCTTATTTCATTTTTTTTTATTTGTGATTCAAATTCATTCTTTGAGTTTCATCTCTTATTGATTCAAACTTTGTTTTAGACATTTAAATGTTTATACAAATACAAATGTATTAACACTTTTAGCGCACCGTCAAAGTGAGCCCTTTTATAAGCATAACAACGATGGCAATTCATGCTAATCTATTTCAATATTATAGTACCAAATGTTCGTTAGCAGATAACAAGCCAAACATATGAACTTTCACTCTCTATGAAAGGCTAACCAAATATTGTAAACAAACCATTGAATCGTTAATTGATTAGAAAACGAGACAATCATCGAGTAAACGGTAATGACTTTACGGCACACTTGAGTTGGTATGGAGTGTCGAACGGAGCGAAACGGCGAGCACTGCGCGGACGGCGCCGAATGCCTGACACTCGACTTCGGGCCGTTCGAGACTGTCCACCGCTGGCGACGTCTCGGCGAATGCGACGAATTCGTGGGCAGTCGTCGCTCGAAGCACACGATAGTGGCCTACAAGGAGGCGCTGTACGTGTTCGGCGGCGATAACGGCAAACACATGCTCAACGACTTGCTTCGCTTCGACATTAAGGACAGGTCGTGGTGTCGGGCGTTCACGTGGTATGCTTTCAATTCATTGATAAAACGAGCTATTGTTATGTTATATGATTATCATTTCTATGGCGGCAGTGGTGTCGCGCCGACCTCTCGCTACCATCACTCGGCCGTCGTTTACGACAACTCGATGTTCGTGTTCGGCGGCTATACGGGCGACATTCACTCGAACTCGAATCTGACGAATCGCAACGACCTCTACGAGTACCGCTACACCAGTGGCCACTGGACTGAATGGAAGTTTGACGGCAAAATCCCGGTTCCGCGCTCAGCACACGGCGCCGCCGTTTACGACCACAAGCTGTGGATATTTGCCGGCTATGACGGCAACGCTCGGCTCAACGACATGTGGACCATCGCGCTGACGGGCGACAACCGAAGCTGGCATGAGGTGCAACAGCTCGGCGACTGTCCGCCCACGTGCTGTAATTTTCCGGTGGCGGTCGCGCGCGACAGTATGTTTGTGTTCAGCGGTCAGTCCGGCGCGAAGATGACCAACGATTTGTTTCAGTTTCACTTTAAGACAAAACGGTACTTTTTCAAATTTTAGTGTTGACTATTAAAATGTCTTGATAGGCACTATTAAGCGGTTAATCATTAATAGCTGGACTCGAATCTCGACCACCGAACACATTCTTCGAGGAGCGCCGCCGCCGCCCACACGCCGATATGGCCATACAATGGTGGTAAGTGTATCATAAATTATCATTTGTATTATAATCCATAATGTATTGTATTGTATAAATAATTATAATTACATAAATTTGTTTCTTTAAACTTGAAGGCCTACGATCGCCATCTGTACGTGTTTGGAGGCGCAGCTGATTCCACTTTGCCGAGCGATCTTCACTGGTAATACTATAATTTACAGTATAATTACTAAACAAATAAAGTAAAATAAAATTCGCAATAATACAGCTTCGACTTAGACACGCAAACGTGGTCTATAGTTCAGCCGTCGACCGACAGCGACATACCTTCCGGTCGTCTCTTTCACGCCGCGGCCGTTATCAGCGACCGGATGTACGTGTTCGGCGGAACGGTCGACAACAATGTCCGCAGTAGCGAACTGTTTCGATTTCAGTTCTCCAGTTATCCCAAGTGCACGCTTCACGACGATTTCGGTCGACTGTTAGAGAGCCGACAGTTTTGCGACGTCGAGTTTATCGTCTGCAACACCGATCGCCACGACCAGAGCTCTTGCCTGCCGACCGACGAGGTCGAGGTGGTTATTCCGGCGCACATCGCGTTTGTTGCGGCGCGCTCTCAGTATTTAAAGTGCAAAATACGAGCCGCCCGTGAGATGCAGGTGGAGAACAGCATCATATTGCAGGCCGACTTCGAGGAGGCCGACACCGACACCAGTGTGGTGACCAGCATCAGCCGAGTCAGTCTCGACGATCTGCCCAAACTGCAGATACGGCTGAAAAATGTGAATCCCGAGGCGTTCGAACTGGTGCTCAACTATATCTACACGGATCGCATCGATCCAAATAAAAAGTCTGCCGACCCGCTGAGCAATAACATTGTTCTGCTGATGATGGATGTGTACACTCTGGCCGTTAAGTTTCATATGAAACGTTTAGAGCAGTTGTGTGTCCAGTATCTAAACGCTGCCATCAATAATCGTAATGTTTTGGTGGCGCTTCAAAATGCTACTGAATTAAAGCTCGATTTTATTAAGGTATCGCTTATGCTTTTATTTCGCTTTTCTGTTAATTATGTTCGTCTAAAACTGATTTATCAAGAAAAATGACTTATATTATTGTTTGATCGATATATATATAGGAATTTTGTATGAAATTCATAGTGAAAGATAACAATTACTCGTGTATCGTAATGACAAAAGAATTTGAAACGCTATCGCAACCTTTAATGGTGGAAATAGTGCGCCGAAAGCAGACCGCAAACGTGCGCACATTCGGCGAGAATGGCGGCAACAATACGCACAGCAATTGCGGTCACAGCAGCGCCAGTTTGACGAGCGTGAACAACGGCACAACTCTGGAGCAGGACATGGAGCTCTTCCTGCGAAGCGCTGGCCGCGAATTTTGCGACATAACTCTTGTGGTGGACTCGCAGCGAGTAGTGGCCCATAAGGCCATACTCGCGGCCCGCTGTTCCTATTTCGAGGCCATGTTTCGCTCGTTCATGCCGTCGAACAACACGGTCGCGATAGCGATCGGCGAAATGGTGCCATCGGTGCAGTCCTTTCAGACTCTAATGCGTTACATCTATTACGGTGCCGTCAAAATGCCGCCCGAAGACAGTCTCTATCTGTTTTCGGCGCCCTATTTCTACGGCTTCACTAATAATAGATTGCAGGCGTTCTGTAAGCAGAATCTAGAGATGAACGTGACGTTTGAGAATGTGGTGCAGATTTTGGAAGCGGCCGACAAAATACAGGCGCTCGACATGAAGAAGCACGCGCTCGGACTCATTGTTCAGTGTTTTCCCAAAGTGGCGCGAATGCCGACCCTTAGGAGTCTGAGTCGCGAACTGCTGCTCGACATACTCGACACGCTGGCCGACAGTCTGACCCGTTCCTCACAAACAGGTCAAGAGTTGGCCTCCATTTTTATTCTGCCCAACGATTCGTCACCTAATATGTGACCAATTCTTTTATCATTATTTGTGTTTGTTGTATCTTATCTTTTAATGTATAAAACGCTTATATATTGTAAAAAATGCTTTTTAATATTTATTAAATAAAAATTATTTTTGTTTATTATCTTAATTTAAAGTGGTTTTAATGACAGATATAATAATGTTTTAATGTAATAATAATATTAATGTTTTCAATTACTGAATTGAATTCTGATTTAAAATTGGATAAATAATGATTTTCCAAAATAGTATTAAAAGCGGTTAAACTAACAAATAAAAAGTTTTCAAATTTTTTTAAATGAAAAATACTAAATATGCGTTTAAACAAGTCTTCATTCAAAATAAGCGCGTTTGTCATCATTGATGTACAGTTGTGTGCGCTTTCCTGTACAGAGAGTACGTCTTCACAAATATCAACATTGAATTGTAAACAAAAAGTTGAGTCAATAATCAAATTTGAAACAGTTCTGCTTTTAATGAAATTCAATTAAATAAAGCTTAAGTGAATTTGATTCGTTGACATCTTGTTTGACGCACGCATTAAAGTCACAATTGGTTTGATTATTAAGAGTGGTGTGCACTGAGTGTGCAATTGATTGGTTCAATAGAGCAAAACGGTCTCAATTTGTTTGAATGATTGATCGCAAACCACTCGAGACCACACTTCTGGTCCAATGACTGGCAAATCGGCGACTATTGTGTTGAGCGACGTATTCGACGAATTGCGTGACGAGAGGGACGCTCTTCAGCGCCGACTGTCCTCAACGCTAGTGTTGGCCGAACGGCTCAAAGCGATGCTCGACAAGTATCGCAACTATTTGTCGCTTTACGTGCGCGACTGTGGTTGCGGTCAACGCGTCGCCGCGAACACCGTTTTGGCCGATTTGGAGGGCGAGTACAGCGCTGTTGTCGACAGCGATGGCCAGAGAGGCGCCAAAAGCGAGCGCCTCTTTGACGAACACAATGGCCTCAATAGTTGTGACGAAACGGCGAAAAGCAAAGCGATTGCGGTTTGCGATCGTAATGTCGGCAAACGAAAGGCGTTTAGAGGGCGACAAAACATTGAGCCGAAAATAATGATAAGAAATAAGAAAAAGTTAAAGGCGTACGAGAGGTGTGCCGACAGAGACAGCAAAGACAGTCGCGTGCCGTCTAATACTGGTGCGAGTGATTGTGTGGACAAAGCAAACAATGCCGCCAACAATAATGGCTTTATATTTGGTATTTTTGAGAGTTTAGATATAAGAATAGCGACTAATATATTGATTGATTTAAACTCGATATTTATAGGCAGTAATTTAATTCGAGGCAAATCGAGTGTCGGTTGCGATCCAATAGTGGAGCCGATGGTCGTCAATGAATGTTTGCTGAACATTGACGACGAGTCGACAATAACTATCGCAGAGAGCGAAGAGCAAGTAAATCACGCGCAGATAAAAGTGACGTACAATAACTACAAATCGACAAATAAATGGCAGCGACGACGCAAACCCGACAAACAATCTCTACTAAAAGACGATCCGTTTTCGTTCAGATGTCGATACAAAAACTGTCGAAAGGAGTTCAAAACTAATTTCGCACTCAAAAAGCATATCGAAGAGCACACGTCGCGAACGCTGAAGTTCATACCAACCGAGAAGTTATGTTAGACTAACGATAACAGCCTTTGGTAATATTTTTGTTTGTGTTGCAGAAGGAAGAGCTTTCACAACGATATGGAGCGCCAGCGGAGGCAACAGTTGAGGCGCGACTTTTGCATACTAGAGAAACAGTTGCCAAAAGAAGATAAAAGAAAGTCTAATATTAAACTGTTAAACTCGGCCATTGATTATATAAATCTGCTGACAGATCAGCAGAAACATTTCGAGAGCGAACTGTTAGCTGAGCAACAAAAGCGCGATAAATTGGTTCAGATTTGGACAGAAGTAACTGTAGTCAACAGTGTTTAAATCAATGCATGCAATGTTTGGCTTATTTGGTGGCGTTTATGGTTTTATATTTGATTGTTGTGAATATTCTTTATATGCTATAAACTCTGTCTCTGCGACCCATTCAAGCAAAAGGTTATTGAATTTTTTAAACAATATCTATATATATATATATACTTATATTTCTCTATTAATTAATTTATAATTTTGGTTTTAATTTCAAATTAAAGCAATCATTGAGCATAATTGAATTGAATTGTTTTATATTCACAGTATAAATAACGTTGCATTAGATGTTTATGTGGTAATTATGTAATATATCTATTAATCTTATCTATTAATAAATTTTATCCTATGTTTTTGTATTTAACAATTTTTTTGTCAAACTCTTTTCGACATTGCAAATCAATATGATTAGTATTTTTACCCTAATTTTAAATTTTGGCATTTCTACGGATCAGCGCAAGAAATTTCAATCTAATACATTCAATTACTAATAGTATATTGAATCTAATAGTTCTTAAATCATTCAAATCTGTGCGCGCGTTCTAAAGTTATTTGAATTTTAATTTTGGCCAAATAGTAGTGAATAATTCTGTAGATTAAATGAAGGCTCAACTTAAGCAGAAACAATCGGTGCATACATTAAGAATTTTTTTGTGCTCAAAATCTTACAAAATTTTTCGTAATCAGAATTCTTTATTAAACATTTTTGCAACTTTTTTTTGCATATCCTATTAGCTTATCTAATACGTCGTCAATCAGTTTTACTTGTGTTTCCAACTTTTTTGTTATAATTTAGTTATTGTGTCCTGTAATAGTTCCTATTAGTTATTGGCTAATAATTGATTTTAAAATGACTTTTGATTAATGATTTTACTTTGCGAATAGCTTTTACTTTTACGATTAGTATTTACGTTTAAGAGTGGTTTTGAAAGTTATACCCATTTAACACAAGTTTAATCTTGAAATAAAGAAGTGTGTTCTAACACAAGTGTCCGGTCTTTACTCATAACATAATAAAAAAAGAAGCAATAGATTCTTCCATATGTATGGCATAATTTAAATAATAAATTATTTTTAAAAATTTCATAATTTCATAACAATAATCTAGTAATTATTAAAATTACAGTTTGTTGTAATTGGTAAACAAATAGCTAATCGCAAACAACTGTCAATTTCCACGACTATCATCTAATTTTTAAAATTAGTAATTTAAAACTTCGGAGCTTATAATTCAAAGGGATTTCTGATATAAGTATCTTGAAATTACTATTAATATTTAAGTAGTGTATTTAAATAATGTGAATATTAATATAAATATTAGTTTATATATATTAAAAATATTATAGCCTTATATTATACATATGTTGTATATGGTTATTGTATATTATAAATAGTCAGATATTATAACCATTTAATAGTTATAATAATTAAAATAAAGGTCAAAAGAAAATGTTAAATTTATGAAACATTAAATATAAGATAAAAATATAAAAATTAATTTTAAAGTATTATTACCTCCAATATTAACTTAAATATTCTCACCTAATAATAATTAAGATTGAAATAATGATTTTTAACATTTTCATTATACAAATCTGGATTTTATGAACGGATATAATTATGAAAATTTGCACATAAATTTCAAATGTTTTAAACCTAAATATTGTTTTACAATTAAAGTAATAATTTTTGGTTTTTTAAATTTGGTAAAAAATTTACATAAAACGCAAATATACACCAATTCAGTGTACATAAAACCAATCGTTGAGTGTATCGCGAATGTCAAGCCTGCAATACTCGCAATTTCACATCTCTAGGTATAAGTTCAATAAAATTGCAAACTAAAGCATAATTGGAGTGCCAAACAGTTGACACCGAAAGCTCATTAGTCTAATTATTAACGGTCGTATTAGTAACTCATTCGTTATCGAACATCGTTTATATAGTGAAGCAAACCATTATATCATCGCTGACACGAATGCCATTCGCAATCATGTTTGCAATCATGAAATGGTTGTCACTATTAGTGGTGTACTATTGCGCTCACCTTTGTTTAACTGGCGCTACGTATGTGTCGTTAGACGGCGCCGATTGGGTGGCGGTCAACCAAAACGGTACGATCGCGCTGTCCGGTCGAGTGCCGGGAAGTATTTACTCAGACCTGCGTCGCGATAACATTCTCAAACAGGATCTCTACTACGGCTCGAATGACATGAACTATAGATGGGTCTCGTACGACAACTGGACGTACGAGAAGTCGTTTCAAGTGTCGCAATCGCTACTCAAAAACGATGGTCTGTATCTATTACTCGATGGCGTGGACACAGTGTCCACCGTATTCGTCAACGATGTTCTGGTCGGCAAAACCGATAACATGTTTGTCAGGTATAAGTTTGAGGTGAAGAGTGCGCTAAAGGTGGGCACGAATGCGGTGCGAATAGCGTTCCAATCGGCCACCACTTATGCCAAACGTGAGTACAGCGCGTTGCCATTTGTTTCGATTATCTCGATTTTCGATTGCAGGACAGGCGCAGGACTTCGAGAAGAAGTACGGCTATTCAGTTCCACCAGGTTTGCCATCTCATTAGCTATACTTTTGCACTCATATTAATAATTACAACATTTGCTTTAATAGCTTATCCAAACTTTTAATACTTCTTAAGTTAGATAATAGTAATGAGTTAAAAGATAATATCAGGAGTTTAGTAATTTTATTTATAAGCATTACTGACAATTAAAAAATAAGAATTTCAATTTGATTTTTTTTTACAAAACATTTATTTATTTAGAAATATAATTAAATGAAATTTTCATTAAATAACAAATAGACAAATATCTATTGAATTTTATGTAAACATAGTAAAAGTTTTAACAGAATGTCTATTCATTTAAACTATTTATAATTATTAATTAAAAAATGTTGGCATTTAATACCATTTAGAGTGCAATCCCGGTCAGTACAACGGCGAGTGTCACTACAATTATATTCGCAAAATGGCGGCCTCTTTCAGTTGGGATTGGGTGAGACAACTGCATCGCAATTCATCCACAACTCATATTTACTAAATAGTCGACTGTATTACCGACACAATAGGGTCCCGCGTTTCCCACACAAGGAATTTGGAAACGAATCGGAATCGAAGCGTATTCTAGTGCTATCATCAGAGACGTGACCGTAATTACGAATCGCGTGAACGGCAGCGACAACATTTCGACGTGGACTCTCAGTTTGAGCGTTCACGTCGAGGCCAATAACATTTCGGTGCAGACCAACCAATTGAAAGGCACTTTACGCGTCCAGTTGGACGGACACGTGCTGCACACCGTTTCCTATACGCAGTTATCGGGAAGAGAGATCACACTTAACTTGTCCAATATAGCGGTGACGGGAGTGGCGGTCAAGGCGTGGTACCCGAACGGCGTGGCCGACAACGTTCAGCCGCTCTACAACTTGAGCGTCTCCATCGACTTCGACGAGACGGGCGAGTCGACCAGCAAACAGGTGCGAATCGGTTTCCGCACAATACAGCTCATTCAAGAGCCCATCAAACCGGAAGGCATGAGCTTCTACTTCGCGGTGAACGGCAAGCCATTCTACGCGAAGGGCTCGAATTGGATTCCGGCGAACGTACTGATCGAGAACATCGATCGCGATTACTTGCGATCGCTGCTCGAGTCGGCCAAAGAGGCCAACATGAACATGCTGCGCGTCTGGGGGGGAGGAATCTACGAAGTGGACTACTTCTACGAGTTGGCCGACGAGCTCGGAATCATGATTTGGCAGGACTTCATGTTCGCGTGCGTTGTTTTCCATTTAATTGAATTCAATTAATGAAATTTGTTTAAATCTTTAATTACAAAAACATTTGTACAACATTTAAACAACATGTTAGTTGCGCGCTCTATCCCGTCAACCAAGAGTTCCTCGACTCGGTGGACACCGAAATACACCAACAGATGCGACGACTGCAGCATCACGTGTCGATCGCCATTTGGGCAGGTATTGAACTGGCGTTGAATCGATTCGATGATTATCTAGAATTTGGTGTTTAGGAAACAACGAAAACGAGGGCGCGTTAGTGTCTCCGTGGTGGTCAGAGGTGAGAGCCCACACCCAACAGTACCGAAACGATTACGTCAAGCTCTATATCGACCATATCGGCAAAATTGTGGCGCAGGAGGACACGAGTCGGCCGTACGTGGCGTCGAGTCCGTCCAACGGCGCGCAGGGCCTCAAAGACGGCGGCATTTCGAAAGATCCGAACGATTTGCGGTTTGTTAACGGCGTGTAATGCGTGCGAAGCAATGTTAGTCTAATGATTGAATGCGATGTCAGTTACGGCGACGTTCACTGGTATGACTACAGTAACCCGCTATGGAATTGGACGATCTATCCGAGCGCCAAATTCGCGTCCGAATACGGCTTCCAGTCTTACCCCTCCATTCAGACTCTCTCGCAGGTGATCGACGAGAAGGACTTGACGGTTCCGGTGAGCGCCGCCATTGACCACCATCAGCACCATCCGGACGGCAGGCGAGCCATCGAACAGCAAATCGGTATAACAGACACCACGCTGGCAACACCACTCACTTTGATTGTCGCCCAAACACAGGCTATTACATGAAAATGCCATCGAATGGCGGTCGCGAGAGATTGGATGATCTCATCTATTTGTCTCAAGTGTTGCAGGCGATGGCCATGAAAACCGAGTCCGAATTCTATCGACGCAATCGCCAGTTGGCCGCGAACGGCAATGGGATGACAATGGGAGCGCTGTATTGGCAGCTGAACGACATATGGCAGGGCCCGACCTGGGCCTCCATCGAGTTCGGCGGCAAATGGAAACTATTACACTCGTTCGCCAAATACTTCTTCGCCAATCAGTTGGCCTCGCCGTACGAGGACAGCAATCAGACGCTGAGAGTGTCGTTCGTGCGCGATGACTATCTCGGAGTTTTGCCGTTCAATGTTTCGGTACAGGTTTTTAAGTGGTCCTCATTTAAAGCGGTCAACGAGTATCGATCGCAGGTCACCACCGATAGCTTTTCGGCGAATATTGTTTTCAATCACTCGATAGCGGCACTCGTGAGCGAATCCAAATGCGACGGAAGGGAGGATTGCGTTCTCTTAATTCAGATCGAAAATGCTGACAAAAAACTCGCTGTAATTATCAAACAATTTGAAAACAAAATTAATACTTTTCTTACACTTTGTATGACCTAAATTATAGGCGCATAACTTTTTCCTATTATCGCCACTGAAAACGGCAAAACTGGTCAAACCGAACGTAAAGGTGACCAAAGTTGGACCGCCAACCAAACAGGACAACAGATTTGTCTACGATATAGAACTGACCGCCGAAAGCGTCACACCATTCGTGAGATTAGATTTCAAGTCGAGCGTTGCCGGAGTTGTGCCGCACAACGGCTTCTTCATGTTTGTCAGTCCCAAAACAGTTCAGTTCGAATCCACCACTAATTATACCGCACAACAAATTCTATCTGATATTACATTTAAAACCATAACTGATGTCATATAAGTTGCAATAAATGTGATTAATATCTAAAAATTTGTAGCAATAAAACCAAATTATTATGAAAGCTCTGCAGCCGTTGATTATAATTGTGTGAGTTATCTATTTATTCGGTAATACAATTTCGAATTGAGGTAATAATCAAAACTCGAATCTTACTGAAGCGTCGAATGGACGCGTTTCTTAAAGAGTCGACTCATCGAATTGGCATCCATTCTGCGATAGGCATCGGTGGCGCGAATCGCTTTCTCGCGATCGCCACTCGTGGCGAACAGCACACAGTACTCCTCCAAATTGATAACATCGAGCTTAACGGCGAGCGAATACAACTCGCAAACGTTGTCTACGCTTAGATAATTATTGATAATGTGAGCGCACTTCACTTTGAGCTCGTCCTCCAAATACTGGTCCGCCAGCGATAACAAATGCAACACATCCGACAAACGAAGTCTGGAGTCCACTCGATTTGTGTACAAATATTTGATAAACGAGTAGTAGACTAAATAGGAGAACTCGTTGATGACAATCTCGGAGCCGTCGCTCTCTCGCCAAATGCCGCAAAACATGCTCTCGAAGTGCTGACAGCAGCCAATCAGGTATAGCTTCTGCGCGTGAATGCGCTTCTCCTGCACCACAAACGCTATATCACTATAGAGCGGATCATCGAATCGCTTGGCATGTCGTCGAAACACGAGAGGCAGACAAATGCTGTCCGAGTCGGTGTCCGTCACGCCAATCGGTTCCAGAGTTATCGCGTCGTTCGAGTATTTTTTCACCAATTCGTTTAGTGTCTGACAGTCGGTTCGTTTCGGTTGGAGTGCGAACTCTCGCCGACACTCACCCCAAACGTAATGAACGCCTTTGTCTGACACTGCCATCGAAATATTGCCACCATTTAGGGCCGCAATTGTCTTAAACCGCTGCCGTTGATTCAACTTTGTCGGCAGCGATCGGTTCTCAATGCTATTGTCGCCGATCTGTCCGTAATAGTTGTGCCCGAAAGCGTAAACAATGCCAGCGGTGGACAACAGCAGACTGTGATACGCACCGCAGCGGATGTGCTCGACTGCGACCCCACTCGATGGCCGGCGACGCCACTATAGCCCATATGATACACGTGACCGGCAGACATGAGCGCCAGACTGTGATGACAGGCGACGCACACGTCAGTCACCTCTTGGCCGTCAAACTCGATTAGCGTCGGGCGACACACTTTGCCGGCGATCACGTGATTGAGGCCCAGCTGTGAGTAACCGTTTTCGCCCCACGCGTACAGCTGTCCGCTGTCGGTGAGCGCCAAAACGCTGCCCAAAGCGCCGAACGCTATTTTGACCACCGCTTTGCCGCACAGCTCGCCGACGAGTGCGGGCCGAGTGACGGCTCCATCGTTGGCCACTCCAAGACAGGCGCCAGTATTGCTGCCCAGACGTACACGTTATGGTCGCGCGTCACCGCAAACACTTGACTGCCGTCCATCGCGAACACGTACACGCTCTGCAGTCGGAGCAGCAAATCAGAGTCCATGTCCTGCAAGACATTCCAGTCGTCGATCGAACTCATTGAACACTTTTAGTGTTGAATAATAATTATTGATTAATTATAGTTAGAGTAGGAGTGAGAGTAAAGTGAGAGTCGAGGCGTCGATCGTTGATCTCATATTAAGGACTTTTAAACCGATGACGTCTCGCTCATACTCGCCTGTGATTGGCTTACGCTAACTGTGATGCAATGCGCAACTCGTGCTTTCAAACAGTACTAACTTATGAAATCATTTCGTTTAAGTTTAAGTTTAGAAATTTTAATTTTGTACAATTAAATAGAATTGTGACCAAAATGGGAGTCAGGACTGAGTGACACCGCTATTGCATTAGAGACACATATTTGGCAACTAATTATTTAGTATAATATTTAGTATGATTTACAACAGAATAGTTTATTTTCACATTAATTGTTTGATGAAGTGGTTATAACTTATTTAAAATTTAATAATTTGCAACTAAATTTGGTAAATGCACTAAAAAATTGAGTGATTCGAAACATAGTGGCGGTTAAATTCAATCAGTTGTGGTCAAAGTGTTGTTTCCTTTATATGATCGGCTACTGTCCAGTGTTCGCAACCGTCGAGATGTGGTGAACGCTTAATGAAGTGAACACAAAACAATTGAACTTATCTGCACTTTAGAGGTATAGACAACTAAGTTTAGTTACCATTTTGCTCGTAAATGATAGCAAATATTAAAACCAACATTAGAATCAGATTAAATATGATGAGACAAATGTATAAAATTAATGTAACACTAAATTTATTATTAGGAGATGATGTTGTGCTCGATTCGTTTGAATTGGTTTCCACGAATTTCACTAATGATGTGAATACCATTTTGTGCATATCATAAACTATATTAAATTCTTGTAATTCTGCCTATAGAGTAGAACTTTTAAATTGTATTTTTCTAAAATTAGCTAAATTTTTAATAGAATTTGAAATTACAATAAACATTAAAACCATATATTTTTATATTATTATTGCGCGAGATTTTTATACTAATCTATAAGCTTATAAAAAAATTCTATTTAGCAGAGAATGTTAACAATTAAATTAATTATTGCTATAAAAGCATTTAAATTTAAGCTAATATTATGAATGCAAATATGAAAACAAAAGTAATAACTGTTAAAACTAACTCTCAGACAATAAAAAGTTTACTTTAAACTTATTGTCTTTCCATTATTAAGGATTAAGTTTAAATTATTCAAATTTAAGGCAAAACTGTACAAATTTAGTATTCAAATATGATTAAATTAAAAATTAAATTTGTAAAAGAAAATGGAATGTCTAAACGAAAAAAAACAGTTTAGTAAATAATATTTAAAAATTTACCCAAAACCAAATTTTTGTCTATTTTGTGATATCTTACCTAAAATCACATTTTTAAGGTTATTGTTCGAAATGACATTTTGACAACTAGAATATCAAAGGTCTGATTATAACTTATACGAAAACTTTAAGATTATATATTTAAACAACAATTAAAATTCGAATAAAGTGTATTTTCAAAAATAGTATTAAATTGGTTGAAATGCTAAATTCCAGTTTAATTATTTTCAATATCATATTCAATTATTTACAAATGATTTATTAAATGTAATCATTGCTACAAAACCGTTATTTCCATAATAAAATTGTAAAACCATAGAAATTCTAAATTCCACAAGTTTAACATATAAACTAAACATAAACTTTTAGTTTATTTAATTAAACAGTTATATATTGCATAATTTTAAGTTGCAATAATTATGCTCCAAAAAACAAACAAATAAAATATTTGCTCACTTGTTATAAGTTAGTTTGAAGAAAGAAACAAAATATGAATTAAAAGAGAGAGAGAGAGAGATCGTGAAGAGATCGTGAAGAAATAAATTAGTATACGCAACCAAAATATATAAGATTTTATGACAAAAAATGAAACAATTGGCACTTCTAATGATTTGTTTAGAAGGTTTATTTTTGTACAGAAAGATCATTTCGGTAATGACGACGACGACGACGACGAACTCGATGAGGTGCGAGACTTGGCGCACACGGGCAGCGATTTTTTCACAGAAATACCATCGCTTTTGTCGGAGCGAAGCGCGACACCGCTGTCATTGTTATCAATTTTGATATCCGCGTGAGAAGAGGGTAATTCAAATTTGGCGCCCAAAATGCCGACCACTGATTTTGGTCTCTGTTTTAGCGGAGGCGGAGCTGATTGTCGGTGAAACGATGATCGCGAAGATGATTCGCTCTGCGAGTTGTCGTCGTTAACGCAATTGAAAGCCTTATTCGGAGATTTCATGACATCGCCGAACACAGTGGCCCTTAGCTTAACACCTTGTAATTCACTGGCATTGTTATTGTAGTTATTGTTATTGTTATTATTATTAACAATATTATTGACGTTAGATTCAGTTGGTTGAGTGGCGGTGGTGTTGGCGGTGGGCGTCGGCGTCACGGCTAGCGATCGTTTTCCCTGTTTAGCTCTCATTTCGGCCAATAAATCGGAGCGCTCTGGAGTGACATGACTAGTATTTTTGTTGCTGTCAGCTCTCTCTAAAATGTTGGCCACCTCTTCAGCGCCGGGCGAATCGTTTCGATTAGTTATCGAAACTGTTTGCTGTTTTTTATTTCCCAAATTAGGCGAAGATCGCGAACGAGTCACTTCGTCGATACGGCTCGAGAGGAGTGAGGTCTGGGTTGTGATCGTATTGTCGGTGTCCGCTGCGGAGGACTTCTTCGCGATCTCGGCTGAAGTGCTTTTTTGATTAGTTTGCTCTATTTTGGCCCCAAATTTTTTGAATACAAGTTTCGAGTGAATGTTTGGCTTTTGTGCGGTTTCGCTCGTTTTCCTGAAAAAACTGTCTAATCCTTCGTCTAGTTTTTCGTCATTACTGGTGGCGTCACTCTTGGATACGCTATATTTATCACTTTTATCATTATTTTGGACATTTGTGGTGACAGCAGCACGAGTGGGAGCCCTTGTTTTCGGCTTTTTAGGCCTTGACTTTCCCAAGTGCTCCAACTTATCACTGCTCGTTGAAGCCAACAGACTAGAATCAATTGAGCCACTATTGGAACTTTCGGGTTTGGGCAACAAATCTGGAATATCATCTCTGGTTAAGCCGTCGAGTACTGATTGAGGTCTCAATCTTCGCGAATAAAGGCTTTGTCTCTTCTGGTTCTGTTGTTTAGGTGTGGCCTATAAATGTGATTAATCAAACAAAAAAGTGATGTTTAAAAGTTATATTATTTAAAACTTATTTTACTGCGTGTGATTTAATTTATTAAATTGATATTGATATTATTAAATTATATTATATTATTATTATAATAGATTTTATTATAAACTAGAAAAGCAACATAAAATGATAATAACATCTACAAATTTTAATTAAATTTAAAAAATTATTTTTTCAATATTTAAATAATTTTAATTCTTAATTAATTTAATACAGAATAATTAATTTTTATTTTATTGGAGTTAATGATTAATCAATAGAGTAAATTAGATGATAAATAATATAATGTATTTCTAATTATGAATTAATCACTATTAAATAAAGTCAGAAAAGTTCAAATTTTGATTTTAAAAATATTTAAAATTTACATTTTAATTAGCATCACATATGCCAACATTTGTTAAAATAAGTTTAATGCTGAAATCATTAAAATAATTTTAACGTAATTTTGATAAGTTATTTCTTAAATAAATTTTAAGATATCAAATTATTAAGTTATAATTTAATGATTAAATTTTAATTAAGAAATGAGCTGATATGTTGACGTCAAAAGACCGAGAAGAAGGATATACTCACTAAATTAAGCCACGCCAACAGCTATCAAAGCAGCGACAAAGTTAGATAAACAATTAGTTACGAACTTTCATTACTTGCCATAAAAACAAGATATAAATAAATACTCACAATAGTGGATTCGCGTTCATCGTTGTGTTCGTCCAGCGATAGATTAGCCTCAGTGGATGACTCTCGAGAGTAATGGCCATCAATCCAGGTTCGACTGCGCAACACGTCTGGTGTGGAACTGCGTTGACTGCTAGTGTGTCGCTGTTCCTGTCCAGTGAGAGCTCGATAACTGAATGATAGGCATTCGCTCACTTCGATCAAAACTTTATCACAAATCTGGGCAGCGATTCCGTGAAGTATTTCATCCATTTTGGCGGTAATATAAGTGCCAACGTTTTCAATTAAGCAGGTCTGAAAAAAGCTAAGCGACGGAAGAAGCGGCGAATTAGTGGTATTGCTAAGGACTCGCTGCAAATCACTCTGAAGGCCATCGCTGTCGGATATGATGTGCGGACACTGTTCCTGAACGCACTCGATCATGGAAGTGATCACGTTATTAATGTGCGCCTCAAACGTAGCCTTCAATTCGCTCGCGAATTCGGTCAGATTCGACTCAATCGGTTTGCAAATGTGAAACGTCGAAAAGCGTCGCCCGCTTTCGAGCGCCACCTCTGGAAATATAAATAGTTTGTCCAAATGGGAGAGCAGTTGCTTCGCGTTCGTGGCGTCTTTCAAATATCCGTCCGCTTTAATCCGGTCCTCTTCCTTAATGTCGAGCGCGTCCGCAACTATCCGTCCCTCAGTCATGGAAGCATTATTTTGTATGTCTTGCAAATTGCTAATCATCTTATCGACTATTTGAAACACTCCGCTGTCGATTGGCATGTGATGATTATAAAGGCGTGAATTTTTCAGCAAAGCTTGCGGCAGATTATTTCGACGGAGCAGTTCCTGAATTTTGGTGACGGCGGCTTCGGTTCGGTCGGCGAGCTTAACCATAGCGAGCTGAATGTCTTGAACTGGAACGGGCATGTATTTGAGGCTATAGTTTCTCTCCAGCGAGTAAGCGATATCGATGAAGCCAGAAGTTGGTATCATATTTCGGTCAATATATATTGTTTCTAATTTCGAGTTCACTTGAAGAGCTTTGGCCAGAGTTTTAGCGCCAGAGAGACCCATCAAATTGCCTGAATTTTATATTTTAATTATATTTATATTTAATTATATTTGAATAGCAATGATGCGAGTTTCGGCAAACCTGTGACATCGATGTTAATGAGTGATTGATTAGAACCCAAAGCATTAATAATAAGACATGTATCGCTTCGCAATTTTGAATCAACAATTGAAAGAGATTCTAACACAGAGTCTTCGTCTTGTAATAACTGAACAAATGACTCGAGAACACGAGGCATATGTCTGTAATGCAAACGAGAGTTTAAATTATTGATAAGTCACGCATAGCGCTATTACTATAATCAAATTGATACACAACATAACGCACGCATACTTTGGTTTAATGTTACTGAAATTTTTTCCTATAGACAAATATTTAATCGATTTGTTTTTGCTGATAGCGTTGACAACGTTAGCGATGTCGGCATCGAATCCATTATCGCTTAAGTCCAAACCGCTGATACATCGAATGCCACACAACGCAAACTCTAAAACCGAAGCGCCACTTGATTTCAATTCGTTTGAACTTAAATTAATGCGAACATCAGTCGCTATTTCATTGCACGCGAATCCCAATAACATAGCTTTGAGCGCATCGGAGGGAAGTTTGTTTGACGACAGGTTTAGGGTTTTCAGCGCGATAGTGGAGCGAAAAAATGTTTTGAACGACGGCGGAACGTTCACCTCTTTGTGGCTCTTTTTGCTACTGAATTGATTTCTCGACAGATTTAGATGAGTTAATTTCTGCGTACAGCCCCTCAACAGCGCGCCAAACGCCGTGTCTAAACAGCATTCGGTTGCGGATAAATCGAGATGAACTAAATTGTTTGGTTGGGCCAAAAAGTTGTACAACTTCTATAAGCATAGTATTGTCAATTATTAGATTTATATTTCAAAATTAGCAACAAAAAAAGAGCATACATTTACGTCGTCCTTCAAAACATTTTCGCTTAAATTAATATAAGTTAAGGATGAGGGCATTAATTTGTTGAGGGAAAGCGCTTCGGAGAGATCGGAAACTCCTTTGGCGGTCAAACCAGTGTGCGATAAGTTGAGATGAATGAGTCCTTTGTTGTGCAACTTTGTGGACAAAGGATTGAGAGATGAATTGTTGGCGTCTTCGCTCAACGCGTTCGACTGATTGGCTTTAGCGACATATCCGCACAGACTTTTGAGGCCTTTGTCTTCTATCAGATTGTTTGACAAATCAATGACGCGTAACGACGAGTGACTATTCGAAAGCAGAGCCAAAAACAGTTTGTTAACGAAATCAGCTTTGACTCCAGTGTTGTCCAAATAGATCTCTTCCAAAACAGCGGAGCGTTTCAGTAAATTAATGATTTGCTCGCAAACCTCGGCGGAAGTGTGAGCCGTGAATACTCGCACATTACTGGCGCGAAACTTCGTGAACCATCCGTTATAACTCAACGCCGCGATTATGGGAATCAAGTCCTTTGTGTCCAAATGCTCGAAGTCTAAGAGCGAGAGTTCAGTGTTGTTGTGGGCGAAGTAAATGGTGTCGACGTCCCACGTGACCTCTTCGCGGTACGTCACGCCGAAGTAGTCGCACAGACAGGCGTATTGCGTGGAAAAGCCGCCGCACGGGGTGTCCATCGTGTTGAGGCGCGCGCGCTCTTCCATACGCGCGTTGTAGTCGACCATCGCCTGCAAACGACTGCTCGGCTCCACTTCGAGCCGACGCACCACAGACTCGAGCGCTATCTCCGGAAATATGGTCTTCAGAGCGGTTCCCAACTGAATGATCATTAAGTCGATTTCCTGGCCGTTGTTGGCGTCGACCGAATAGAATGTGTAGGTCTTGTCGGCCGTGATTCCGATGGACAGCTGGTTTTGGCGTTTGCTTTCGATTGAGTTGATGTCCAAGTAGTGAAACGTGTGCTCTATTTTTGTCGGCACTTTAGCCGCTAATATGAAGAGCCGACAGGCAGTGAACGCTAGGATTTTGTTTTCGGTTTTTTCCGCCTTTATTTCCATTTTGACCAAACATTTGAGCGATATCTTCACTCTATGGCCGAGCAGTGCGGCCACGCTTTCGGTGAACGGAAACTCCATTATTGGCTCACTTATTGCGTCCCACTTAAGCAGCGATCGATCACAAAAATATTAATGAAAGTCAAGCATTTGGTCGGTCAGTGATTACCATCAGTAATATAATAATAAAGCAAAGATTGTTGACTAACACTAAATGCGAGATAATGTCAAAGTAATGGTAGACAGAAGTGACGCAGTGTTGTGACGCGTGTGACGCGAGTCACACACGTGACACACGTCACGCACTTCGCAAAGCGCTCCACATATCCAATCGTAGCGCGACTCACGTCACACAACAAACCAATTGCGTGAACTGTAACTAACTTTGAATTTTGTTATTAAATGCTTAAATGATTGCATTTTTTTAATTAGCTATTTATTAATACTATTAAATTGCTATACTGTTATATTGTTTAAAATTATTATACTTAATAATATCGTTTAAACTGATTGCACATAAAATGTAGGAGCGATTATTTTTTTTGATATTAACTTGCATTAATTAAAAATGATATTAATTAAAAAGGTTAACAATTGGTTAAAATTTTATGATTACGATTAACACACTTGCGGTGCATAAGAAAATGAAACGATTTGATTGTTTAGTACTGAATCTTCGGGCAATATCTTCGACATTATTCGACAATGTTGGCCATAGATTACTATCTCAAATAAGTTGGCTCTTAGTTGTGACCGAAAATAGGTATTTGAGGCAGAATTTAATTGTCGACAGACATCGCATTAATTCATTTTAAATTTTCAATGAGAAAATAACAAACAAAATAATGGTATATCTATTAATAGTTTTAAATAATTTTCTTACATCTTTCTGTTCAAAAAGCTATTAACAAAATATTCAAAAATGCATATTAATATATGATGTTAAAAGTTATCGCAGCCCTCACTTGTCTGTCTGGACATCGGACTAAATTCACTGCAATTGTGAATTTCGAATTTGAAATGTGTGCCATTACTCACATCATCAACACTGAATCAAATCAACTTTAAATGGCTTTTGTATTATTAATATTTATTTATTTATGTAACTCAAGCCAACTGTAAGAAACTGTAAGCCAAACAAAATAGAGTGAAAGAGAGAAAGAATTGAATGAGTGTTGAGTGCGCTACGTATAGGAAGATATAGACGAAACAACAAAAGTGGTGATCAAGAGATGGATCGAAGTATGAGTGATCACCAAAACGCAGTCCAATCGAGCGACTCTTGCATCGGCTTTCGCTGCAAACAGTCGCTGAGCCGACGCCGATGTCATTCCATGTCATTGCCATGTCATTGGAACAGAACTCTGTTCTTGGAATTTATTAAATTATTTATTTATTAAATTTTAACCTAAAATTGATGGCACAAGTAAGGTGACCAGAAATTTTTTGGGCTTCCCTGGAGAATGACTAAAAAACCACAAAAATCCCTGCAGAAATGATGGAGAAATTACCAAAAAATAATAATAAAATTTTCCAACATTTTATTTATAAATAAAGCTTATATTTACAAGTAATTATTTTTTACAGTTTCAAAAGTTTTTCATAAGATTTTACACAATCCATTGAAAAGTTAAATTTTACATGAAATTGTATTTTGCATTAGATTTTACAGATTTTAATAGTTTTTCATTTGTTTTAACATATGATTTAAATTCTAAACAATCAAAAGAAAAATTCATATTTATACTTATTTCAGATTTAACTTAATCTATAGACACCTAAATGGAGTATTTTCAAAATCAAAATTAGAATTCAAATAATTTAAAGCCGTTTTATAAACATTTCTACAGTTCGATAAAAACTCATTTTGAGTATTTTTTTTTAAAAAATTAAGTTTTCTTTAATTACAGAACCAAAAAAAGTTTAAATTAACTCTATTTTCTAATATCGATTTTAACGTCAACAATAAATCATATAAATTTGTCGCATTTTTATTATTTTGTTCAATAATTTTAATAGTTTTTAAAAAATTTTCCACCTGGAGCTTAGAGCCTCCAGCCATAGGTATGCCCTGGAGACTGGAGAAACAGGTCAATCCCTGGAGACTCCAGCCAAAAACTGGAGGTCTGGTCACCC
>JAQIYA010000078.1:0-32364 GCA_034699355.1 Microtritia minima | reverse complement strand
ACGGCTCGAACACGTGCGTGAAGTTCGGCGGATCGTCGCTAAGCGTCAACTCAGCGCTCCCCACAACGCTCTCAAACCCGTTCATTGCTAGACATTGCTAGTGACATACAATTGTGTTTTACGTTAAAAGTTATTTTATGGAGTGTATGCATGTGTGTGTACGACAATATGAAAATATCAGCAAAAAATACAGTTTCATTTCGCATCATTTCATACCAAAAAACTGTATAGATTTTGAGTTTTAAAAACAGAGGCATAAAGAGAATAGAAATAAAGAAATAAAATAGATTCGCACGAATGTGAGGACGAGTTTCTATGCATTATCATTACGATATGATCTATAATAATGGCTGCTTTTATTTAAAGTAATAAAAATAAAAGCCTAACCGCTGAGGCAAACATTTTTATATATGGATTTTTTATGGAAAAACAATTTCTATATTTTTTCTTTCCGTTATTATATGATATTTTGAAACAGTATTACTCTTGTCGTTACTTCTGTGTTGATAGCGAGCATTCACTCGTATGATTAACTAGCGATAAATAAATACAACTTTTTTCTCTCTTCAAACAGAAAAAATAAATCTCACTAATATTATTTGAGGAGACAAGAAAAAGCTGCCCTAAAGTTACGTTTTAAAAAGTCATATTTCATTAGCGGCATACTTATGGCTACTCACATACATTCCGCGATCGTCGCGTCTCACGTGATTGATATGCAGCGACCGATCGCTGACGAGTCGAACTCGACTGTCGTACTGAACAATGTCTGCGTTCTTCTTCCATACGATCTGATGAACGGGATGACCGAAAACAGTGCAGTTCAATGTCACCGAATCGCTGTCCGACACTAATATATGGCTCGGAGATAATATCACATTCAGTGCAGCTGTTTTGCAAAAATAGTTTTAATTAATGTTTTAATTATACTTTTTCAATAATTGTTTGTTATAACAAATAAAGTTTTAAAAATTTTGTAAGGAAATTGTATTTAAAAATTTCCATTTTATAAAAATTAATTTCCATTAAAATAAATTACTGAATTATATTAATATATTTAATAAAATGAACAAATTAAGGGATCATATCTGGTGAATGTTTTATGAGCTCACACTATGAGCCTCAACAAAATGCAATTCAATCATTTCCCTATCTTACAAACGTATCACCTTTTCTTTTAAGCTATTACTTTTCCTTTATAAAACCTTATATTAATAATTATAAAAAGAGATTTTAAAATAATTATTTAATATAAGAATTAATCCAATTTTAATATTATACTTGCTTGTAGTTATTTTTAAAAATTACTAAAAGACTCATTTGTTTTTCTCAACGAAACACTCAATGTTATGTTGACAATAGTTTTAATATCCCTTTTTATAAATCTCTCTTTTCCAATCTAAACTTATATACATTATATTGATTTTCAAATAATTTTACATTGATGTAAAAATTAACAGTTTGGCAATAAATTTCTTTTAAAAATTTAACATATACTTAATTAAAAAAAGAAATGACGATAAATGCTAAAGAAAATTCATTTTGGAAGTGCTGCATATATGAATAAAATCTATAAAATTACATTTTGCATTATTGTAAAATGTATTTTATTTTCCTAAATCTTTAATGTAATCTTCTAAAAATTCAAATTAATATATTAACAGTGCGTAATTGAAAAGACAGATTTGGGTTATCCTTATATTTTCCATTTAGTTTATCAATACAACAGCTAAAGATGAATCCGGAATCAAATATTTCTTTGAGATATCAGTTTTCTTCAATTTTTTCAAACCTATCAATCTAAACAAACAAAATATAAATCGTATACATCGCCAATAAAACATTGTTTGAAATTATAAACTAAACAACAGTTGAACATAGATATGACCTCTTTTTAAACAATGAAATATCGTAAGTTATATTTCTCTGGTTTAGTTATGTAGCGTTGCATTTATATATTGTTTCCCGAGTGAGGATTACTATTGAAGCGGTAAATTAGAGAAAACTAAAATTTGGAATAGAGCTTAAAATAGAAAACTAGAAATTAATGTCAAAAAACAAAATAAAGTTGTTTAGAATATTTTCTAACTTCAATATCTATTCTTTATTGTTTTCAATAACAAAAATATTTTTTTTTGAAGAAAAATTATTTATTAAAATAAAAAACTTAAATTTTTATTATTCGAGTTTTCTAAAACAGATAAAATATTTACTCAAAAGCAAACTCTTAAACTCATACCTTATAAAACAAAACATTATTGGAGAGTAACTTATTATTTAAATTGTAAGCCTGTGTTTGCTTTGTATCGTTTGGTGTTATTCGTATTCTATGCTGTAATGTATGTAAAAATAATCTGATTTAATGGCGAATGAGTAGAATAAAGTTGGGAAATGAAAACACGTAACTGTAAATTTGATTTTGCAAATTTGGGTTTGAAACAAAAGTTATAACAATGGAGACAAATTGAACTGTTGTTTTCAATAACAAATAAAATGTATAATATTATCTTTAAACTAATTTTTAATAAATATTAAAAGTTGAGGAAATTATTAAATAACACTAAAAATGTAAAGTTATAAAAAAACAAAAATAAGTTCTATAAACTAAGATTAATCAAACATTTTCAATATTGTTTTAAGTTAAGAACATTTAAATTAAGGTAACCCTTTAGTAGGATTAACCTATCGTTAAATGTACTTATTGTAACCGCTGGTGAAGCTTAAAAGTTAACAAGATTTAAGCTAAAGGTTAAACAGTTACTTAAACTTTTAACCTTTTAAACTTTGCTCACGACCATCCGTGAAGCAATCACTGTATTGAATAACATATAAACTTTTAGCTTCAAGTTATTAAACAAACTTTTGAATTGAGCTGAGAGTTATTTTGATTTTGTTTATCCACTTTAAAGCAATCTCTTCTCCAATTTGTAAAATTTTAATGAATACTTTGCGCTCAAATTTTATGATATAATTAACATTTTGATAGCACTGTACTCGAAAGCGCGAGACAATTAACATTTTACACGAAAAACGTATATCTAAAACTGCAAATAATACCTCTGACTAGTAATTGCACTTCTAGTCTGTCACGTCCCACAGAGTTGTTAACAATACAAACATATTTAGCCGAATCCTCAACCGTCGCGTGCCTTATAATGAGTGAGCCATCGATTTGAAGCATTTTCGAAGTGGAAGTAGAGATTCGATCGAGTGCTTTATTATTGTTTGTATTAATTTTAAACCACGTAAACTCTGGTCTCGGAAAGCCTTGAGAGCTGCACGCAAGCTCTACACTCTCGCCAACAATCGCTACAATATATCTTGAAGTGGTTATTATTTTTGGTGGCATATTCGAGTGCGACTCTACATCAATAAAATAATTGAATCATATATTTTATCACTAAATAAAATATTCTGTATTTTAAAAATAAACAATCTATAAAACTAACAAAGAATTGCGTTATTCGTGTTTTATCTCTAAAATGGTTTTTATCTAATTGTTTGTTATAATAAGAAAATAATAGAGGAATGATTAGTGCAAATTAAATAAGGGAAACCAATGTATAGATTTGGTTATTTGAGTTCAGTTCGAAGCAGAGATTATTACGATTCAATTAGTAAAACAAAATTATACACAAATTGCTTACCGGTAACAATAAGTCGACCGGAATTAGTACTAAGTTTCACTTCTCCGCTCAGTTTATGCTTAGTTTGACATCGATATTGTTTTTGACTATCGCTGACAGAATCCACGCGATGGATATGGAGTTCGCCCGTTGGGAAAACACTGAATCGACCGCCTATTGAGACGAAGAATTACAGTTGCAGTACAGTTGAAAAGGAAACTCAATACCAAACTCCTAGTCTATTGTTAATTGACTTTCATTATATGGCCACTGAAATGTAGGTTAGCTTTTCTCTCCACACACTATTGTTAGCTATTATTTTCACTATTTAGCAATGGATACGTTTGTTATGAAATTCATCTGTATTTGATCCATCATTTGTGCAAATTTTATATTTATTTTGTAATAATAATCTATTGTTTTAAGTCATTATAAGGTATATATTTCAAGTACTTTTTACTTTTAAAGCAATAAATTTAAGGTTAAAATAATTTTTCATATTATTTAAAACTTCATAAAAAACCCTATTATTCCACTTATAGTGATAAAAATAAATTATTGGTGAATATTGTGTTAATAAGAATCAATCATAGAATAGTGACATTTCTTTTAGATTGCTTATTAAGATCCTTAATGAAAATTTTCAGTTTCAAAGTATATTTGTAATTAGCAAATCTTACATAATTAGAAATTTTATTACATTCTAATATAATAAAAAATAAATTCACATTCATTTTTAAAGCTAAAAAATTATATTTAATTATATTTCAAATGAATTTTTTAGTATATAGTATTACAAAATATATTGCTTCGAGTTATAAAATGTACATTAAATGTAAATCTATAGTAATAATGTATTTAATCATATGTGCGACGCATGTATCTAACATGCAATATTAAATTCTTACCGTTAACCAGATTGGAGTTAATTTGAATGCCGTCGCCTGTCAACCAATTTGTTACCCAAACATACTCCTTAACAAAGCTCGGTATATGACATCTCAATATCTACTTCGGCCAAAAAAAAGGAATTACGCGAATGAATAGGAAGAAAAACAAAAGGAGAGTTTCAATGAAGCGTTCGCAGCGGAAAATTGCCATAATTCACATAATTTATATAAAAACGCCACTCACACCAGTATTGCCTTTAATGACAAAATCGTCGTATACTTGCACTTCGTATGACTGCCTCACGCCTACAAATAAGAAAGAGGCCATCAGTTTATTAAAAATAATGGTTAGGGGAGGGAAAGCTCTTTTTATCTCTATTCAGTTACATAGACTTCAAATTAATTAAGTTAACTAAATGGTAGTGTTGCTAAAAACTAAATAAAAAATATAATTAAAACAGTGAGCAGATTATTGTTGAAACCTAAACAATGGCTTTATTAAACTTTTTTCGTTTATTAAATGCTTATATAATGCAAATAACAGAATAATAGACACAAAATATAATTAACACATGGGGTCTTAACAAAAATTGCATTTTGGACCTTAAGTTCAATGAAAACAGTATTTCTATTTTACTTGGTTGACAATTGAGTTTAGTTGACAGTATCGTTGCTGGTATTGATCTAAAAAATTATGACTTTGATTTTAAATACAACTTTATATAAAACGTTAATTCAGAAGTTATTTATGAATTATTAATTTTGAATATAAAAATTATTAATAATGATTAATTAAATTCCAAAAAACAATAGTAAGTTATTAACATTAAGTTTACTTTAATTGTCATATTCAGTGATTTCTATATGATGTAACCATCCTTTAAATAATTAAATTACAGCGAAATGTCATAATTTCCAAAAAACTAATTTTTTTGCCAAAAGTCTAAAATTATGCGCTCTGTATTTGCGATGAACGCAAAACAGGATTCAATCAAAACGCTGCAAATTTGACTCGCAGTTTGTCTGCCTTATTGTCGCACTTTTTTTCTCTCTAACAATAGATTTATTTTTTAATAAAAGAATTTGTTATGAAAGGCAAAAATTTTGCAAAAATATCAGTCAAAATGTATAAAAATGTGTCGAGTTTTGTGAGCCGAGCAGAAGTAGTTTGGCTATTGTAAAATATCAAGTATGAGAGGTTCGGCACAACAATAAGCATTTCTATATTGATTTTCTTTAAGTCAGTCATCATTTATGATATGCATTCGCAGCAAAACTTATTTTCAAAATCAAATCTTTCGCTATCTATTTCGCTCGTGTTTTTCCCCTTTCGTACGATTTCTGTTACACATCTTTTGATCGTTTTTGTATACACACTATAATCGAAATAAACGACCGGCAAAATGAAAAGCAGAGCATCGATTGACTTCAACTAATTAAACAAATAGAAAAATACGTGTTTCTTTTAAAATTTAAATATTTTTCTTCTTTTTTTCACTTAATAGAAGCATTTGAATAAATTGCGTAATGAATAAATCAGAGCAAATGGATATTTGCAATTCTGTGTCAATGTTTGAACAAACATTCGTTTTGATGACTGCAATGAGTTTTAACCATTATTTTCTAAACAAATGTATTTTTATGCAAATATGAAACCTATGTTCATATTTGCAGAAATTTATTTCATAGCGTTATGCCTCAAAAAACGATTAATAGTTAGTGATAATAATCTTTAGTGAACAGAAAAAAATACATATTTGACGAGTTTATAATGAAATTATTATCTCTGACACAAGTGAAGTAAATCACGGCATGAGTTGTAAAATGCAATTTTTAATTGCGAGCGCAAATGCGAATCTCAATTAACTACTCACAAATCAATCACTTTCGTCGTACGGCTCGCACTCCTACCGAATGTATCGCATGTATGGTCTAATGATTTACGAGCGCTGGCCATACAAGCATTAAACCAGCGATCCATTTATAAGACTGTATTGCTTATGCCAAGTCAAGCATTTAACCTTTCATTCTCATTAAAACTTCTCTCTGCTCTCGTTTCTATGATTTTTCATTTGCAGCCAAAGCTAGCATTTGCTGTGTTTAGTTTTGCTTTACTCAGAGAATTATTCGCTATAAATAATAATACTCTGTAATGCAATAATAATGAATATCTTGAATAAATTCCTTTTGCAACGCTGTATCAAATAAAGCAAATCGTATGAAGAGAATAAAATTAGTCTCTATATTATATTTCCTTTCTTTGATACAAATTTATTCGTACAAATATGTATCATTTTAAGTTTAGTTTATCTTGTATTTGATTTAATCAAAGTATTATTAAAATAGCTTTGTTTAAAATAATTTATTTTATAATTTAATTTTTAATAAAATAAACATTATTTATCTATTTATATATTTACTAAAAACAAATTTAGTGTCAACTACAGTAATCCGGAACTATTGTTAGTGCACGGGATTTATTATTTGTATTTCAACTTTAAAAAATTATTTATAAATTTAATTTAACAATTAGAAATATTGTTACGGACACATGGAATACGCACTGATACACTTTATTATTTTAATAATTTATAGAGATTTAAATCAACAATATTTGCGTTACAAAGAAAAAATCTCTATTTTAATAACTAAACTATATTATAATAAAAGCGCAGGGATTCGAACCCAAGTCTTTCCACTTTAAGTTCTCCTCCTTATGCAGTGGATCTATATTTCACTGCATTTTGACTTTTACAATAAGACGAAATTCTCTAACTAAAAAAATTATTTTAATAATTATTTATTCAATTTCTTTCAAATTAAATTTTTTATAATTTTTTAATCAAAATTTAATATATTTATATTAAATACACTAATATTGTTAGCCGATCGTGAACCTTATACTGTAGAGCACATACATTGAATTTTATTATATAAACTTTATAACTGTATAATTTTGTAATATAAGCCCTTAATATTGTCGAGCAATTTAATTATTTTATGTAAATCATACATTCATAAAAGAGAAAGTTTTGTTACACGTATATGTATTTTTGTTTATCATTTCTTTAAAAAATCAAAATGAACTTAAAGTTTAATTTTTGCCATTCGCTTAATTATATTTCTGACTAAATCACATTTAATGACAAACTAAAGCAAAAATGCTATCTAATTATACGACCCAATGAATTCGCAGCAAAGTAAGTAGTATTAAATGAAATGAAATTTTAAAAGTCATACGAGAATAATTTAAATTCTGTTATTAAAGCAGAAAAGTATTAAATGAATAGGAGAGCGCAAAAATATATTCACTGTTTTGGCCAATTTTAGAAACTACTAACTTGTAAGCGCTTCACTAATGAACATTAAAACCTTAGCAAATAATAATCCTCTTTGGGATTAGAAAGCATATGAAAAAACTAAGTAAAAGAGAAAAAGTTTAAAAGATTTACAGAAGTGAATATAAATGTAAGTTTTCTAATAAAGAATTAAATATATATTTTATATATTTTATTCGTTTATACATATTATTTGTATAATGTATTCAATGTGAGAGTAAAAGGAAATAAGAGTTGAAAACAACACAATAATGAGGTTTGAATCGAGAGCAACATATCGTGAATATGGACAGGGAGAGAGAGAGAGAGAGAGAGAGAGACTGAGAGAGAGAGAGAGGAAGAGAGAGAGAGACTGAGAGAGAGAGAGAGAGAGCAGAAGGAGAGCACACCTCACTTATGAATGCATACTTTGTTCCTTAAAATTACTTTTCTCTGGCATTAGCGGACGCACTGTAAGGGGAACTGAAAGTCTCGCAGAAAGCAAACTCGTGGGAAAGACTACATATGAGATTCCAGTGAATGCCAGAAGAATTGATATAAAAGTAAAGTGTGGATACATCTCAAAGGAAAATAATAGCAGAGCTGAAGCTCTGGGATAGGTTTTATTCAATTAATTCGTCAATTGTTGTCAAGAAGTTTGTTTTATAAGGCCTTAAAATAAAATAAGAAGAATGTTGTTGAGAGTAAAACAAGTTGAATAAAAGGCGAATAACAGAAAACAGTGCTCAGAATAAAAATATGTGCTCTTAGAGCACATATTGTTTAGTAGACTACTAAACAAGATTGAGCTCAGTTTAAATGTGGCAAATATCTAAAACAAAAAATTTATTGCAATCAATTTGATAAATGGATGCGAAATTATTTTTTATAACTGTATTATAAAAATTATGACAAGAAAAATTTATTAAGGAAGTTGTTTCGGGAGATCTGAAATCGGCGTTTTATATAGAAATAATTAAAATGCTAAGAATAGCTTTAGTAATACCATTATAATTCATAATTAAGAAACATTTGAATAAACAAAAATTTATTTCATTATTATATTCAAAATTATAATATACACGTACATTAAATTACATTATAACTGTTTATATTTCAAACTATTTTATTGATTTAAAATTAAATTAAACTTATTAATAAGTAGGTTGAAATAAAAAAACGCGATAAGAATTTATTAGATTATAATATGCACAATAAAATAATCACATAAGTATACTATGTATTTCTTAAATTTATATAAGTGTTTAAATTAAAAATCGATGAATATTATATACTTTATATTAAACTTCAAGATATTTCATAATAAGTTTTTAAAGTTATTATAACTTATTTAAAATATTATTTTTATCACTACTACTCCGAAACACTTTAATAATATAAAGCTGACTTGAAAAAAATTGCAAAATTTAATTTAAAGCGTTTGAGAGACACGAGTCGAAAATCTAATCCAATGAGAAGCTAACTGTAAAGTTAGATGTCGTACATCGAAGCAAGAATAAGATACTTCGGATGTTTGTTACTATTTATTGTGCTTTATTTCGGTTGGCATGCATTCAATTGGCGTTGCGTCGCATTCGCTGTATTGTTTTTATTGGATCAGGTCATGACTGTTAAAGTTACAGTGCATCTCACTTAAAAATATCAATCAATACAGTACTGTTTCTTCTCATTCATTCTCTCGTCTTTCACTCTCACAATATCTGTCACCAAACCTTAATCGTTAAGCTTTACGGTTGAAAAACTATAAAAGTGACGTGAGATGAGACACTTATATGTATTTTTTTATATTCTCTCTCTTAAAGTGATAAACAGTACACATAAAAGTTACATTTTGTAACAATAGTTTAAAGCGATCATCAAAACAAATGTCTTTATCAGTAATAGCATAGAATTTTATTTTATATTTTGTGAGACACTATCAGGCAATAGACTCCTAACAATTTAATAGACAGTGGCGTAAATTACAGGCAAATAAGATCACACCATACGTTATGTTTGCTCTTAATATTTATTAAGAGCAATATTATTATTAATGTTAAAACTTTGATTTGAAAACTAAAATGTTTTGTTAATAAAGTTAAAAATGATTTTCTAGAAATATATATAAGCTCTTATTAACTAATAATATTATTATCAAATTTATGAAAATTATACAAAAATTACAATTATATCTAAATACATATGAATAAAATGACAATTATAAAATATTTCAATATATCATGTTTTTATTTAATAATTTTATCCGCTTTTTTGAAAATTGTTTGAATTTATAAAAATATTCATTAATATTAATTAAAACAAATCTTAAAAAATTCATCGAAACTTACTATTGAAAGAACTCGAAGTTATGTGTATTAAACTTATATAAAATATTAAACTAAAACTTATTGACAAAAATGAGTTCTTTAAATGATTAATTAAATGAAATAAATATCAAAAATAGTACAAATGTATAAATAAAGCTTAGGCGAAAATGAAATTAGACAATATAAATAAGGATCGCACTTATTAACGCGCGATAATATTTATTATTGGGAACTATTCCAAGATATTCTTTTGTGTATGCGTTGAATTCTATGAATTGATTTTAATTAAATCAATTGATTTAATATTAAAAGTTTAATATAATGCAAATAAAATAATATTTTGCTCTTAATTTAATATAGAATTTTATTTATTAAAAGTTATTTTATTGAAGTATTTAATTTTAAACGCTTAACTTAATTTTAACAATTGAAGCGATTTAAGCTATTTTGCAATAATGAAATTCAAAGTCTCGCTATTATTAGTGCGAAGCTATTATAATCTATTTATCAGTTCAATTATTTTCATCTCAATTTTCACAACAATTTTGTTTCGTTTTACTCTAGAATTACATTTATTGAATTAACAACTATTCTCAAAACATAATTCGAATATATACCAAAATGAAATGCAAATTTGATTAATTTAATTAATTTAATTTTTGGTTGACTTAGTTTTCGATTACGTAACTCATACTCAGTACACATATAGTCAATGAAACACTTTTATTATAATTCATAGCTTACATAAATATTCATCAGCAAAATAAATGTAAAATTATTGTTTTGTTTTGAATTCCAATAACTTTTTAATTGAATAATGATGAGTGATTATGATAGAGAAATAAAATTATAAATGATATATTAATTAAAGTAATAATATATTTGGTTTACTTTGAAATTACTTGAAAATAAAGTAATGGAGTGAAAGGTTTACCGAATATATCGTTAGACGACAAGTTGCGTCACAAATTGCTAAAACATCAAAAACATTCTCTCTCTTTCACTTTCACTTTCACTTTCACTTTCATTCATTCACTTTCTCACTCAAAATAGTACATTAGTTGTGAAAAATATATGTGCATTTAGATCATAGCTGATCATAAAGCAAAAGATATGGAATGCAAGCTATTTTCGAAAATGACATGACATGGAAGTACGCGCCGAGAAAATAAAGTGTTTTCATTTCATCATAAACTATTCATCTATTTATCATTATTGTTTGCTAAACCATATTATTTGCGGTTTTTTTTATAAATTTTTGTATTACATGACAAATCAACTTAATTTTAAATTTTTAAAAGAGAAATAAATATTTTAAACATAACTCAAACTCATGTTTATCAAACATTTTATTAACTTTATAAATTTAAATTGATATTTGAGAGATCATTTATTTTATTAGACAATATGAAATATATTTTTATCAAAGTAAACAATGTATCCTTAAATATTTGTTCAATATTTAAGTTTTATATTAGATTAAGTTTTTAAAGTTAAGTAAAGATTAAACAAAGTTTTATTTATTTAAACGTAATAATATAAAACCAAAATTTCAATAATCATGAATTATATATTAAAGCAAAGATATGATTTAAAATAAGATGAGATACTAAAGAATAGAACGAACAGAATAAAGATAAATATAAAAGTTATTTATCTAATAAAATGCTTATAGAAATTATTTCATTGTATCATAATTTTTAATTACAACAATATATAGTCTTAAAAATAATTTTATATTTAATATTTACTTAATTTCACCACAATATCAAAAGATCATTTGCAATTTTTTATTGATGCTGTAAAAACAATTTATATAATAAATTTTTTACTAAAAAATAATAAAAATAATCAAAAAGAAGTGTCACATTGATTAGTAATAGAATTCGGCTGAAACGCATCAAAAATTGTTAGAGTTTGGAAATAAAAAACGCGAAAACCTATTTGACTCTCTATAGAAAAATAGATAAATAAGCGAAAGCTAGTCTCAAAAAATCTGTTTCCCCAATGGCTCGATCCAGCTTTGGTGTTAAGCTCTACGCAATAGAGCAGCCAACTATTATTTTCCTATCTTCTTATTCATAATTTCAGCAAACGATTGTTTCGCCCGAAATGATTTGGCAAAACATGCACACACAGACACACATTTCTCGTATAAGTTAAGATTTTGGACGCATGAGAGAGCGAGACAGTATTAGCGGCACTCGCATAAGGGTTGACCGACTGAATGAATGATTCTTTACATTAGAATTATTATTTGATTAATGTTAACAATGGATGGCAGCGATACTGACAGATAGTATTGCTCTGCTTATTAGCGATCACATAATGAAATATGTGTATAATATGTGAATAACTGGAACTTTAGCTTAAACAATGTGTGTCACCGTTTATTTATTTATTTTGCGTTACATGTGATCCAAATTCTGTTTGTTTTTTTGAAGAAAAGTTTAATAATAAACTAAATAATACATTAAATTAAGTAATTATTATTTTATTATGCAAATTATTTTTATTTTATTGATACAGTATAAATTAATTTCAAAATATAGAATTAATAATTATTTTAAATTGGTTTTAAATTGAATAGAGATCTGTCATTCAAATGCCATCCATTCGAGTCATATTTACAAAAGAGTCAAAACAAACTTTATATCAAAGGATATAAACATGCATTGATATGCTAGATCTAGAAAATTTCTAACAAATTTGAATATACGTAAACCATTTTGAAAAACTTGCTCAATCTTTGATAAGTTTTTAATTAAAAGAATATCAAAACGAATGCTGTAAAACAAATATTATCCTTGAATGCGAGTGAGAGTTATATGAGATTTGCTATCATATTGAATATGATTCACATTTTTAGCATTAGAGATATAAACATAAAAAGAAATTATTATCATTAGTGATGCGGCATAATATGTAGATTTATACCAAGAAAAAAATGTCATAAATGCCAGCGGTTTCCCGTATTTTTATCAGTGGCGTAACATAATAGCAATGCGTTATCGTTTTGTGTTCAATGACTCGATTAATGTCATGCCTCTAAACGCAGATGTATTGCCAAAGAAGGCCATCAACGAGAGTAAGTCATCGCTAGTTTAGGACTACCGAAACTTTTCTGTTGGGATTTGCGTTTACGAGTCTCAACGAAAATTGTCGAAAACTTTTTCGACATTTTTGAATACCACTGGTGGCAAAAGCCGTTACGCCACTCAATACGGACACATAAACTCGAGTAATATTTGGCGATGAGGAATGTTGTGTTTGACAGCGACAGACATAATGTTTGCACATTTCTAATAAAAGTTTCTGAAAAGAAAAAATTCTAATATTTTATTTCTAAGTTAGTAAAAAATTGCAAACACACACACATGTGAGTTATATACGGCCAAAATTCAAAAGACATTTATTATTATTTTTTTTACTTTCAAATATTTTTATTATGAAGAGTAGTGGGCCAGTCATAAAAATAAATAAAATATATAATAATAATTGTAGGGGTAGTAAACCTATTTGACTATATTATTGACCAAAACATCATTTATTTGGACAATAGAGCTCTAAATATTTGATGCACTCGTTAGTAAAGAATGCAAACGAGTCTTTATTATGGTATTTTCAAACAAAGCTGTAAAAACAAATATTAATTTATGTTTCACAAAGTTGTTTAAGTTAAGACAAATTCGAGATATTTTAAGCTAAACCAAATCAATTTAAATATAAACCACTTTTTCTAATGTTTTAGAACTAAAGTTATTCAATAATTATTAAAATTAGGAAAGTTTCTGTCTTCAAGCGAATATATTATACATTTAACAGTAATAGATAAGTTAATTAAAATATTAGTTGAAAAGTTGACTTGATTTAAATAAATAAAGATTTGTCGCTGCGATGCAAATGCATTTCACGTATACTTAATTTAATTTGTAATTTAAGCAAATTGATTTTATTTTATTTTCTTATTTTCATAAATAAACATTTGAATAAATACTATATTTAACACAATCTGTAAAATAGAATTAATTGTATCGAAAGTTAATTTTAATAAAAACATAAAAATATTATAGAATTGTATATTGTATAGAATTGTATATATTACATATAATTTTAAACTATTAATGAATTAAAAATACAAATTTATTTTGATTATATTAATTAAAAATTTTAAATATTCTCTATATATTTAAATGCCTAAAATAATTGCAGTATAAATAATTTTTTTGTAATATAAATAAAAATATTTTTAAAAATAAATCCAGTTTGATATATAGTTTATGTTTTGAAGCATTAAATTTATTTTAGCCAACAACTTATAAACAATCTCTCAAAACAAAAACTTTAAGCTCTTTTCAACTCATTTTAAAGATGCTATTTATGAACAAAGAGGCACTTTAAAAGCAATTTATCAATAAAGGAATATCGCAACATTCAGCTATGACTGGAAAATAAAATTTTCAATATTTTACATTAAATTATAAATATATTATTTAATATAATCTTATTAAGCATTGTGAAGCGTTTTAAATATTTAATAGATTTAACTTATGTTATATTTATCAAAATAATAATTGGAAAACTTATAATTATAAATTTGCTTCATAACACAAAAACACTAAAGCTGGTCAATTATTTTTGCTTATATAACTAAATTCAATTGTATTCCTGAATTAATTAGTTGAGAAGAAATTAATAATAAAACTGCTAAATATGAAAGCATAAATTGAAATCGTAACTGTTTTTACTTATAATAACCAAATTACAAGCATTGCAATAATTAATTAAAGTTTAAACTTGTTTAACCATAATTATTGATTAATCCATTATTAAAACATTAAATTAACCGTCGTTTTAATAATTTAAAATTTAGAAAATCTATTTTCTCTAATATCGTAATATTCTAGCAATAGATAAATAGAATTACTTAATATAAATTGAATTACTTCTCGCACGTGTGCAACGAAGTAACTTAAATCACCTCAAAGGCAACAAATTTTTTCGTCAGACTCATCGCTGGTTGGTTTTATAACACTTCGATAGGTTTTGATCATTGAAACGTTTTTGCCAGAAAGTGGCTAATTTTTGACACGAGTCGCATGATTTATTAGCTTTTTAAACGCGAAGCTCATTCAAAATAATGAGTATTATTATAATAAATAAAATACCATGAAACGATCTTCATTTTAAGTTTTAATATATGAAAAATTTGGATTTTATTTACTATATGTTAATAATAATCTATATAATGCTAATATTTGTTCTTGTTTTTAGACTATATTAATCTAGTGTTTAAAGATAGGGTCTCAGACTCGAAGTCAGGGTCTCTTAGAGAATTAAATTGTATTGCAAATAAATTTTTGTAATGTAATTTAAAAATTATTTTGAATTATTACAAAGATAAATAATTTTTTTAATATTTGCAATTTAAAATTAAGTTTGAAATAAACAAAAAAGTATTGTTCCATTAAATATTTATAGTTATATATCTAACAGAGTTCACTATAATGTTGAGATTCGGATTCAGACTCCAACTTCAGAAACTCTTTGAGACTCCAGACTGTGCAGAGTCGGAGTTATAAACACTACTGCATAATAACCGACTGCTTACTGTAGTTTATTAGCTCATACTATAAACAAATTTTTGAAAATTTTATACAATCGATTAATGATAAATTATTTTTTAAAAAGATTTTCAAATATCATATAACACCAGTACTCTATATCGTAAATAATTATTTTATTTGTGTAGACAATAAAAAAAATGACAATAAAATAGAACACACTCTATAAATTAGGATAAAGTTATTTTTGAATCATATAAAGAGAGAAATGGTGTTTCTTCCAAATTACATTTCGTGTAATACAATTTAGCTCAATTCAAGTTATTCAGCTTCACAACTAGTTTGTTGTTAGAAAAAATAAATGCCTATCATAGTAGAGTATGAGAGAATTTTTATCAAAATATTTTATAATTTTTTTCTGAAGCAATAATCTTTTAATAAAAATTATTTTGAAAATATTTAATTTTATTTCCATTTTATTATATTTAAAGTATAATTGATTTTATTGTATGAATTTAATGAAACACATTGACATAGTTTTGTGAGCATTGAAATAATTAATTAAAATATATCAATTATAACATTTTGTATAAATTTATAATAAAACATTAAATAATAATTTAGTGATTAATATCTGCTGATCACTTGTACCTTTTCTGATTTAAAAGAAAATATTTGAATTTCTAAGAATAACAAGAATTTACTTATGAATTTAAATGTATTTTCTTTTATTTAGTAAAACATTATCGACATTCATCAGCTATCAATCAATCAATCATTATTTAATTTTTATTAAAAATTTATATAATAGAACAGAAATAAAATTTTTTATGAAATTTCTTTTTAAAGGAATATTAATGTTCTATTCACATATAATGTAAATCCTTAATCATACTCGGAATAAGTATTATTTAATAAGTTGGGGAGCGTTAGGTTTAGACCGAGTTGGGGAGACAACACACAACACAAACGCTATGGACCGTCAGGACGCGAACCTCGAATCCTTCGGTTCAAAATTTGTAGTTATACTAAGTTCGTAGCTTAGTTTAAGCAACTAATTTAAACAAAACATTTAAACATAACATTTAAAACTCATTAAAAATTATTAAACAAACTATTTTCATAAATTTTAATTTAAACTATAAAATTGTGTGAAACATAAGTTTCTCTGTATTAAAAAATCTTAAATAAGATATTGATGTATTGTTAAAAATCCAGTAACCAAAGTATAATTTCAAGTTAATGTTTCCTTAAAATTGTAATAAAAAACAATGTAAATATCAGCTTATAATAGTATTATTTATTAATAGCAACAAAACTTAAGGCCAATTTATTAAAAATATGATCACCTGATTACCCTAAGATACTTTTAAAAATTGTTTTATTAGATTTATATTTGTTACTCAATTATTAATCAGCTAAACTTTTAATTTATAAAATAGTATAAATATAAATGAATTACAGTGTTTTTAAAACATTTAGAAATTAGTTCTCAAATTCTTCGAACAAATTTGATTAAATGTAATTAAAGCTTTGGATTATATTTAGACATTTTATATATGGAAGCTTTATTATAGACATAACAAAGATAATTACTATATTATAAATTTTTTCTAAGCAAAAAATTCTCTTATTATATTAATTATATGCAAATTAAGTGTCTCGTGTCATATTATTTAACCCAAAGCACAGCCTTAATACAACCAAAGCTTAAGGCGTGATTGATGCGAGTCTGTATAACATTTTAATTAAATATATTTGTTAATAAATTTATTTTCGAATAAAACATTAAACTATTCTTATTTAATAACAAAATTAAATTAAAATCGTTGCTTAAAAACAATCACTATATTTTATAATTAATTTGAAGGTATATAAGATATAATAAAAGCCTATTTTCTACTTAAATAAAGTTTTAAACTAAACTGTGTATTTAAATTTTAGTATAAAATATTTTATATAACTTTTTGTTAAAAATATTTTATTATGAAGTATTTGACACTTTCTATTCAAGATATGATTCGCAACCAATTTATTAAATTGTAAAACATTATGAGTATCAAAACATTGCAAGAAAGTGTCATTTAGGGGTAATATCTCTGCGTTTAGTTGAACCGAAGCGTTAAATGAAAGTAAACTAAACTTAATTTGTAGATATTATATGATATAAACTTAGATATAAGTAAATAAATAAATATAAATAGCCATAAAAATGTTGAAGCATTATTACATTTTAGAAATTCTTAACTTAATATCATTATCTCAATAAATTTTGTAGAAAATATATTTCAAATATCAGAGCGCAAGCATTTTATTATAAACGAAATTTCGCACGAAATGCTTCTGCCTTTTGTTAGAATTTCAGTTATGCGAAAGTAAATGCTTGTAATCAGCGCTTTCGCTAAGCTTTATTGCTTAATGCTCTAATGCTTTATTCGTTATGAACTTTTCAAATATATATTGTTAACAGTAATTTTGTAATATGTTTGAACATCATTTTAATATTTAATAAGAATATTTTGCTCTCAAATTAATCTGTTTTAGTTTTTTGTTACAAAAATTGAAAAAAAACTTATTTATGCAATATATGCTCAAAAATTACTCTTAAATTCAATTTATTATTACAATACTTTAGAGTTATATCGTCATTATTATTATTATAAAAATATTTTGCTTTATTATAAATTTATGAAAAAAGTAAATATAAAGCTTAAGAAAAATGAATATAAACTTCTATAGAGATTTAAACTCAATCTTATTTTTATTTAAACTTAAATTAAAATAAATGCTTACTTAGAAAAGAAAGGAAAAAAAACATTGTTTAGGAGTATTTGAAGAAAATGTAGTCTTAAAACGAGAAACATTGCATAAGTAATGAGAAATATTTAGCGCACAAAATTCAAAGTAAGTTTATTTCTAAAGAGAGTGCAATTTTTTTCTTCATTTTGACAATACAACTATTATAGTAATAGAAATTCAGGTTTTGAACATGAATTGCAAATGTAAAAATCGTGTTCTCTTTCAGAGCATTATCACTACTAAATTCACTCTACCATAGAGTGAATGTGAACGTCAAGAGAGCAACGAGAATGACTGAACAACTGAGAGAAAGATAGACAGCAGAGAGAGAGAGAGAGAGAGAGAGAGAGAGAGGGAGGGAGAGAGAGAGAGAGAGGGAGGGAGAGAGAGAGAGAGAGAGACGAAAAATATGCGAAACTACAGGCCTTTCAAACCGTTAACTCTAACCGGAGTTCTATCCACTTCAGTAAATCAAGTGTTTGTTCATCTGTGCATTGAGTTCCCATTCAAAGTTGGGTTTTTTGATCTCTCTCATGGAACTGTCTTCATCTGCTGCTGACATTGTAGATCCAGAGCACATCAAAAGCTCTCTCTCTCTCTCTCTCTCTAACACACACACACACACACACACACTCACTCACTCACTCACACACACACACTCACTCACTCACACACACACACACACACATTTCCCATATAAATGTTAATACAGTGCAAACTTCATAAAAATTAATTTTTCGCAATTTTATTTTGCCATGAATTTATTGATTTAATCATATATTAAAGTTTTGTAACTGTTGTTTTAATGTATTCAATTACATACAATGATAATATTAATAGAAAATCATAAAAATAATTTCACAAATCAAAAAAGGAGGGAAATAGCAAAACACAATTGGAAAGAGTCTGCAAATTGATCGCTTGCACATGTCTGTATTAATTGTCTTTTCGTTTGCTCTTTGTTACGACATGTTATACTTTATACGAGTGTAAGTTTATACAACTTATTATTGTGTATTTTATTTTTACTTTTTGACAAAATACAGTTTTAGCCAAAAGAGACTATTGAGCACAAAACACTGATGCGATTTCTCGTTTTATTTTATTTTCTTCCTTCTCTCTCGCTATACTCACTGACAAAATTGATTTTACTGCAACAATATAGCGGAACGAGTGGTGCATTGCTTTTACGAGTGTCGGTCGCAGTTCTTCATCGTTAAAGGGCTCCGAAAACACAGTGTTAAGCAGTGGAGCAGTCGGTTCACAGTCGGTTCGGTGGCACCAGTTTTAACAGTAATCGAAGTGTATTTCGTTTCGCAATAATTTTCTGTTATATTATATGCAATACTCTGTTTGGAGAACATTAGAAGACACGACAAGGAATGGCAAAGAAAGAGAAGAGAAGAGTCTGTAAATTGTTCTCAAGGGATTGTTGTCAGTATTTTTATATACATATAATGCTATACACGAGAAGCGAAAGAGGACAATATAATGCCTCGCGATATACCATATTTGATGCGCCAAAAGGGCTTTATTGCCATCATATTAGATACAAATGCGCTGCGAATGTAGTCTATCTGTGCATTCGCTACTTATTCGCTTTATTAAGGACAGCAAATTTTGTTTTCCTTAGATTTACTATCGAGTATTGTCGGCATAAATAATATACAACAGCGTTAGAATAAATATTATAGTTTTGCCTAAATCTACACACTTTGCAACTCTAGTTATGCAATGCTCTTATTTAAGTAATATTACAACTGAAGTGCAACTCCTCTTATGTATTGAAACAATATTGGAGAACGTGGCAAACATGGGAATTAGGAAATTGTGATCGAATGTAAAAATACTATTTCAAAATACTTTTATAAAATAATAATAAAATCTACTCTTCACTGCAGTAGTTATTTTTATTTTTCAAAAATCATATTTTGTTGGTTAAAGTCGAGCAAAACAACAAGGAATAGAGAAGAGTAGAGAGAGAGAGAGAGTGAGAGAGAGAGAGAGAGAGAGAGAGAGAGAGAGAGAGCTCACGTAAAAATGGTCTCCACGTAGAAAATATCATAAAATTTTGATGCAATAACTTAAGACGGAAAGAGTAAAAAAGAGTGAGTGAGAGGGAAATAAAGTGCATTGTATTCGATTTAGTGTTTCGTGTTTCTCTCTATTGCGCTCATTCTCATCAATTTATTATTATATTGCGCTATACGTACAGCGAAACACAATTTGAAGCACACAGTAGTGGCAAACGAGATATACTGCATATCGAAACGAGAATAGAGTTTTATTTCAGTCAATTCCCAATTACTTCTCAATCTTACTCTGTATTGCAATTGTTAATACAGAACGGAATAGCGATTTATTCGTTTGATAATTACAGGTACCATAGTTTTGCAACTGCTCTCACTTTTATTGCTCTTTTCTTCATCACCACCTGTGAGGTCAAACACATCTCTACGCCAATGTGTAGAGTGTTTATGTGTGCCCACGAAAAATAAACATTTTTTACAAGCAATTCAAGTGCTCATAAGGGAAATGGGAATTAAATATACGAGACTGCGTTTCAGTTCACATCTCAATTCAGAGCAATGCAACCAAAATTGCACTCTATTTTTCTCACCAGAATTGAAATTTATGGTGCAATTCCGAACGCCATGACATTTGTCTGGAGATAACAACAGATGAACATTAAAGAGTGAAATGCATTTTTTAATTTGATAATTATAGCAGCGATAAAGTTTGTCAAATTAAGAATTATTATTATTCCAAATTAGTTAAAAAAATTATAACTTTTAAAACAAAAATCTTAAATTCTTATTCATGAGAATAGGTTTACCTTGTGGTCAGCTATTTGGCTGACAGTCAGCTTATTGTAGCCTTGTTTTTGACTTTTCAGCTTTTATATAATGAAAAACATATAAAGTTTCTTAATAAATATGAGTTTCATTATATGAAAATAATGTTTCTTTAAGTATAATTCTCTCTGAAAATATTAGTCTTAAAATTTATTTCATATACATATGAATTAAAATTATAAATGGCTAAACGGAAACAAAAATTGCATTTCACTATTTAATTTGAAATCAAATATTAAAACATTTGAGTTTTATTTAACCATATAATATGGTTTAATCAAATTCTTATTTTTGCACAAAAGTGGGCTTTAAAATAAAATAATATTTACTATAAATAATCAGTATATTAAGAGAGTTTTATCAATTCTAGTAATTTGAAGACTAATATTATTAGTGAACGAAATTATTAAGTCTTTTCACGCACTTTCGTTAAGTTTTTTTATTGCAGTTAATTTTAGCGTAGTTTATAGAAGTTATACATTAATCAGACTTAATTATCTTAAGAGATGAATTAATTTGTCTCATAGAAAACTATTTTTATTGCTTTTTATTTATTAAGACATTGCAGAGTATAAACAAACAGATGGCTTATGCCATACTTAGCAGAAATATCATACCATATAATAGTATCAATTAATTTTTATTTCCAATAATCAATAATCATAAATATAAGGCAAATAATAATATAGTGAGGATAATAAAAAAAAGCAAAAACTACTTACTGGCTCTGATATGAGACTCTCGACTCTCGACAGTTCCGACCGAATTGGACGCCAAACAGCGAACGCTCGCCGAATGAATGTCTTGACGATAATCATTAGCGGCAAATGGCAGATAAACCAATTGAGCGCTTTCGCCGTCGTTTCGAAACTGTCGCAAACCGGGAACCGCTTGTAATGGACTGCCATCGAGTTTGGCCCACCTTATGGTCGGCTGAGGAGTGCCTTTCATATGAAATAAACATTTGATATGATGTGTCGAGTGTTTCAAATATAGAAAATTGTCATTTTTGAGTATGAATTTATGAACATTAGTGGAATTACAGTATGTGTTTCTTAATGGGACACTAGTGAGCAGTGCTCGTAAGTGTCCAAATATGTATTGAAGCGCAAAGTAGATAAAAAGATATTGTATTTAATTTAATGTTCAAATGATGTCTTAAAAATCGTGACCAAAATCTGGAAACGACTGCTTTTATTAAAGATCGCAGCTTTTAAATGCAATGTGTAACTGACATTGAAAGGCAACTTAAACACAGCTAAACAACTATCATTAATCATTTCAAACGGAGTTAATATTTTTAACAAGAATGAAATAAATATAACTATTTTTATATACGGTATATAAGTATTAAATAATTTTATAACATTGGTTAGAAAATAAACAGTGTTTATAAACAATTTCTGACAAAACGATTTTAAAATAACTTTCTTATAAATAAATTTCTCGCGACAAAAAAATCTAAATATACTAACTATAGTAAGCACTGAAATCAATAAACTCTTAAAATTTTCAATATATTCATAGCTTTAAAGAATAACTTTCAAATATTGAAGTTTATAAGAATTTTTATTTTAAGAAAATGAAAAATGTTATAATCGAATCGAGCGAAAAGTTATATTTCTTTTTTCTTAAAAGTTCATTCTAAAAATTAATTGCTAGCAGAAAGAAATATCGCAACAATTTATCAAACTATTGATTTTTTAAAAAGAGGAAAAAAGTCTATTACTTTAAATTTTATTAATGGATATATAATTTCCTTATTGTTTCGAAGTTATTTCGAAGTTTATATTGCATTTTAATCATTGCATATTTTTCAATATATCTATAGTATATTTATTTAATATCTAATTATCGAAAATAAAACCCATGTGACAGTTATATAATCTGCGCGTCGATTCTCAATCTCCCTCTCCTATACTTAACAAAGACTATGCATATATAATCAAAATAGTAATTTCTTTGTGTGTTCTTTTATGCGTAAATAATGAGTGGAAAATCTTAAGATAAAAGTTCGAATACAACAATGTATAGGTTTTATTATAAAAAAAAGAAATTTCTTTCTTTGAGTTTTCATTGCTTTCCAAGTTTTCTAATATAAGATAGCAAAATATAATATTTGATGCCAAGTATTAAAAAATGTTTTTATTTAAAATCTCTGATAAACTCAATTTATTCCAAACATAAATTTTGCTTTTTCAATAAATAGTAAATCTACTTCAAATTAAACTTAGATTTAAAATTCATGCTTATATTACACCTGAGAATTAATAGGAAAATTTATTCATAGTTATTTCAATTCTCGCTTATATATAAATATTTAAATTTAACATAGATTTTGCAAAAATTACTTTCTTAGAATAATATTCGAAAAAGTTTGCTATCATAAGTTTAAGTGATTTAATAAAACTTTTGAAAAAACAATAAATTTTAAAGTTCCACATATAAAATTTTTAACTGCTATTTGATTATTTATTTAGATTTCACATGAAATTTATATTATTTTAATTAAATTTAATAATTAAAAGTAAAGCAGCATTTGATTTCTAATTCAAAAAAAGCAATTCAGAAAATAGAAAATAGCAAACCTTTCGCGCGACACGTAATAACACTTCCAGTATCGTTAAGAAACGAAACCATATTTAACGGCTCAGTTAAAAACTGAGGTCCTCTTCTCTCAATTATATCAAAACCTGCAAAATACAAATAATCCAACAAAAGTATTAAAAGTCGTTAAACAAACACAGCACAAATCTAATATACCATTAGATTTATATAAATATATATAGCTAACAATATTTGCACGTAATTTGAACCAAAAATACGAAAGTAAAACTTGTCCAAAGAAAAGTGATTATAGAAAATACATAATAGTTATATATATAAAAAGAGTGTAAACCTTTTGGTAGAAGCGATTTGGAATAAGAGAGTAAGTGTAAACAAATACCATCGACAATACTTGAGGGCATTTTTCTGCTCCGCAGCAGATATACAGAGAAAGAAAGAGAGAAAAAAAGTTGTGTGTTTGCACTTGTGTTAAGACAACCTCTTATAAATGCCCACCAAAAACATCGCTAAACAAACATTATGTTATATATTTAGTTACACAATCTTTTTTATTTCTCTTTTTTAGGGATCTTTAATCGCACTCACACGCCATCCTGAATGCTAATGCATTTTCCCGCCACCAAAAAAGCAATATTATCTCTATCATCACAAATATGTCAAACGTCAAAATTCATTTCAAAAACTTCTTTTAATTTTGGTAAAACATTATTTCATATAATTATATTTTTAAAGTTGAATTATTTTTTTAATATTTAATTTCGGCTTACATTCAGATCTGGCCCTTCGGCGCACTCATCGTAATACTCTTTATTATTTATAAAGAGAAAGAGTATCACATAAACTCTTATTCCATTCTCGCATATATTTAACTAGAAATTTATAATAATGTTTATTTAAAAAAATTGCATAAATACTACATAAAAATATTTAATTTTATAAAATAATATTGAGTTAAATTTTTAAATTTTACATTAAATTAATTCTATAAAAACGTTTATTTATATCATTTTAGTAAATCTATGAATTTTAAAAGTGTTTAATTATCTGTTATTTAATTAAGTAATTAAAAATTAACATTTTGAGTGTAATATTGTTGTATAAGAATAAAAAATTTTATAGTTTATTTAAAAGTTTTCAAATAAATACTTAACAACCAATTATCATAATATATAAATTATAAATGTTATAAATAAAGTAAGAGGAAAAATAATAATGCCTTAATAAATGTTAGTGCAAAAGATTAATTATGACAATTATAATTATATATAAATACTAATATAATGTTTGGGTTTAAAAGATTACAAAAATGTTAATTTGAAATCAAGCTTATTCTTACCGTTTACGCATAGAGTTTTCAAAATTAATAATATTATTTTGGCGGTAAATGACATTATTTTGCTCTTTTAATACTTTTAATTAAACACGCATTTATTGCAGTCAAAAGCAACATAAAGAAGAGTAAATTATCATAAAATTTGACGCGAATTGCATTCAATATTGAGTTTGCATCGCATTACCAAAAATATAAAACATAATAATAATGTACTTCATAATAGAAAAAATCGATGACATAACAACCGGAGAATCATTAATCAAATAACGTTTAGAAAACAAATGTCTGCAACAAATTCAAAGATCGTTTTTCACGCATTTAAAAATTAGTCACATTGTTATACAGCAAACACATTGTGTTTATTGCAATTGCAAAACAGTTTGAAAAACTTAAAGCAGTGCTGTGTTTACACCAGTTTTTCTCGATTTAACAGCTCTTCACTTAGTTTGCCTCAAACAATAGATAGATATGCGATAACACAGTACACGCACTGTACTATTTTATATTAAAACTATTCTCTTCTTTCTTACCACACTTATAGTTGGGTGAGAGACAGAGACAGTGAGAGGCGAAACTTTTTTGCAGCGTTAGACGCGAACGCGAGGCATGTGTTATGAAACGCCGAAACGAAGCAAGTGTTTTGAGTTGAGAGCGCAACGTCTCTTCAGACAGAAGGAAGTTATATCGCTATTGCTCTTCCTATTGATCTCTAACTATACATTAATACGAGACCCGCTCAGTGGCGTAACCGTTCGCTAAATTAGGTATTAAACCTCTCTTTAATGCCCGAAGATTTACGCTTACTTTGTGTAATATATATTTTTTGTGTAAATGTCACGAACGCCTGGTCGCCAACTTTTTTACTGTTGGCTTAGAAATTTTTTTCCGCAGTGAATAAATTTTCAATTTATTTCAGGAAAACACAAGATTTATTTCCAATCATATTTGCATAATAGAAAATAAAACTGAATATTTGGGCATAAATAACAAGAAATACGAAACTCGAATCTAATATGAAAACTGTGTCTCTTTTTTATTTTCAATTCAAAATAAAGTTAGTTATAGTGAATTGAGAGTAATATTTTGAGTGCTTATTAGAAAAAACTAAGTAATAATATAAAATGGAAATGAAGAGTTTTATCTCGAGAGCTCAAACTTTTAAGCGGCGATAATAACTTAAAATTCTAGTCAAATAAATCAGAACTACAACCACAGTAAGCATATATTTAGGTTTGATATTAGAAAGTATGAGACACGGAGTGCGATATTGTAATTCCAAATAGAGAGAAGAGTTAAGAGTGAAGCATATTATTAATGGCGAATCATAAATCATTTTCTAATTGTCTGCTTTATATTTGCCCAGAAATCAGACGCGATTCGGTTCCGCCACCGATGAGCGCTCCCAAACCCATCCACTATAATTTACGTAACACTCCTTCTCATCAATAACTATGGGTAACTATGGAGACATAAGGTTTCCGAAGAGGGGACACCTCTCTCTCTCTCTCTCTCTCTCTCTCTCTCGATGGCAGCGAACATGTGCTTCGCAACGATGACGAGAAGACAATTATCGTTTGCCAAGAATGTCATTTTGAAGGAGCAATCAATCGACAACCTATTTGCGAGCGCGCCCTTAATATGCTCTCATGTGGACAAGTCTTACCTGCCATAGCGTTAAGTTTGACAGCAAACGAGCCAAAGTAACACTGAATTCCATCGACAATAATAAAAAAATAGATATATAACACAACAACTGCTATACAAAAATAGAAGACACGGCAAAATAGTTGCAGAGATGTGTCTCTTAAGGGCACAATTTATTAATAAAGAGCACTATCCGTGAATTGATTGTGCGCTGAGCGCCGTTAGCGGTCTCTTCATCACTCCATTTCATCAAAAAAGTTGAGAAAAAGAAAAATATTGAAGTTTTTCAGCAAAATAAATCACTCGCAATAAAGTTGGCATCAAAATGCAAATAAACATGTTGTGAGAACGCAAATGCAAACTTAATGTGTTTTAATGTTCAAACGCGGGTCAATCGATACCCCCAACGATGCTAACGCTAAGCAACTATGCATTACTATTTAAGTGTGAGATTTATTAAATTAGACGCAAAATTTGCGACCTCGACTCAAATTGATTAAATTAAAATCGGAGGCACTGTAAGCACACATTGAGGATAAAAGTTAAAGCAATTTTGCGCGTTTCTCTGTTTTAATGAATTGAAGCTCTTAACCAAATGGCTTTGAAAGGGTTTGCCTCTCTCTCTCTCTCTCTCTCTCTCTCTCTCTCTCTCTCTCTCTCTCTCTCTCGCCCTTAACAAGTGTTACCATTTAAATATTAAGTCGTCGTTTCTATTAGTTTAATGGATACCTAATTTCATCACACGTCCACTATATTGTAAGAAATATTTTCGCTTCTCTCAGTCAGCGTGTTATGCAATAACTGCTCAATTATGCATTTTTCTTGGGCTATTAAATTTTTACATTTGAGTTGAACATAAATTATTTAACTTAATTTGATGGCATTAAACGCAGTTTTGAAAGCCAAGTAAAATAAAGTTGAAGTCGAAACGTCTGTACTCAATCTAAATATGTTGCGGACATTATGTAAACGTTAGTACTTATTTAATCTCTGGCATACTCTCGCTGTTGTTTAATTGAATCTAATCAATAATTTCGTATGTGTCGCTAAAGCAGAATTAGTCAACAGCCAAAATAAATATTTGAATTTCAATTTTCAGTTATTTTGCTCGAAACTCAATTGTACAGTAAAATGTCTCTATTGCCTGATTATTTATAATGTTTATCTTTAACTAAATCTTTTCGATTAAGAGTTTAATAATTCAAATATAAATAATTTACAGTAATTTTAAATTATATAAAATTTAAATATTTTTGATTTTATTTATTGATATGTATAAAAAGTTACTGTAAAAACAGAATTATAATTCGATCTTTGCTTCTATAAATAAAAAATTGTAACCACGACTGAGTTATTAACGCTTGTGTAGCATAGCTTTAGATTGTCAACATGTAAAGAGTCAATCATATGACTTTATAAAATAAGGTGGCATTAAATTTAAGTTTCATGAGAGCCGTTATTAATAATAAGTCAGTTTTAATTTAAACTTTAAGCAAATAATAAACAAGAAAATTTGAATACAATTTATAAGTTAATTACAAGTCAATGATGTTTAGTTCTATTATAAAGTTCGGTACAAGAAAATACATATAAATACATGTATATTAATGTATTATTGAAAAATAAAATAAAAAATATTTTAAATTGCTATCTCATATCACTCAAAGATATCTAAATTTAACTATAAAACAATGAACTTTAAGAATACTTTTAAAAATTATTTTTTACAAAAAAAATTATTTTAAATAAGTATTGTTTGAGAGGAAATTATTTATATTATATCCAATCTTTTTATATCAAATTCTCGAACACTTACTATTTTACAGCAAATTTTTTATTACAAATAAGAAATATATAAGTAGAGAAGAGGGAAGAAAGTTTGTTTAAGAAATTTTCAAAAATAATTTAAAGAAAGGAATCACACAATTTTTTATTTCAAATAGGTATTACGCTTATAAAATGATGAAATACTGTTTATGCTTAAATACAAGCACTTAAGCTCAATTGAAAACACCTAAAATTGGAAAAAATTAATGCTTTATATGAGATAAAATAGAAATATTGTAAATGATGTTATATGTAAGCAATAGTAATTTACTTTACTATATCTTTGAAATCATTATAAATACAATATCGAGTAAACCAAAAAGATATAGAAAATAATTTTCTTAAACTTAAGAAATGATAAATTGAGAAATAGAAAATCACAAAAAGAAAAGTAATTTAAAATTAGCTCTTTCTTTGAAAGACTTTCAAAGGATTCAACAGTAAGGAAAATATGCAAAACTAAAAGATATACAGTAAAATAATATCTCAATCGATGCGGAAAACAACGAGGTTTTAGGCTTTTTTAAGGAGGATTTCGATGTCCCACTCGTTCGCAGTTTTGATTTATATTAGAATGATCTCCACTTGAAAACGCAGATTTTCGCATGAATTGAAAAGCGAAGCTTCAATTACTTTTCTTTTACTTTAGGTTAAAACACATCTGTGTGTGCGAGAGTGCGGATGACGAAGCAGTTGCCGAAGCAGTTGCCACACACTGATTAAATTTTTCTTCCCTTTGCATTTCGTTTTCAGTCATTTGCATTTACAACGTATTATATCTTTTATTTGAGATTTTTTTTTGATTCAATGTGCAGAACGAACGAGAGATATATATCGCTATATATATTACACTACATGTAAATTATATTTTCCTTTAGAGCTTACTTTTAGAAACGCAAATAAGGGTCTTATCATGAATTTTTTAATATGAGACAGAGATGTCCAATTTATGGGTTGTCGTCAACAGTTATTTAGATTTCAAATTTTTACTTTTTGTATGCCATAACCAAACTTGTAAAGTCTCATAAATAATAATTCACAAAATAAGATTTATTAATGAGTAACAAAACAAAATCAAAACAAAATTATAGCTTTTTAAATATTTTAAATTTTAAACTATTTTAAATAAGTTTTTTTTAAATATTTGAGTTAAACAAATAAACAAAAAACGCAAAATATCATGTAATGTTAAATTTTAAATTTAATAAAAATTAATGAATTAATAAAATATTTATACAAAATAATTAAATATAAACTGTACCTCATTATACTTATTAAAATAATCAAATGCATAATCACAAAATAAATATTTTATTAATAATGAAGTTTACATCTTTATTATTAAGGAAAGTGATCAAAACTTGAAGGTAAAATAATTTTATAAACATTTTTTAATAAAAATTTTAATTAACTCAAAAAATTAAAATATCAGTGTTTTTCGTTCATATTTCTCACATTTTCATTACTATAATATACAATTTTGTATTTCCCGAGAAAGGTTTGAGCACTAGATTTTGCATTCCTATTTCTTCATATGTTTGTGTTTCTTCATATCGATTCATATGGTGATATCAGATTAATTTATTTTTATTAATTACAATTATTTGTAAATAAGAATGAAACATAATTACAAGAAGTATTAAAAAAGTACATCAAAAACTGTGATCAAGTAATTATTACTGATTTATAATAAGTTATTTACTTATTGCTTTCAAAACTAGTTCTGCAGAAGAAACAGGCGAATCAGAAGTTATAATTATTAACAGTATATTATTGTTACATTTAAAAACTAGTTGGTAATTAGCTGTGCAATCATTTAAATTTAAATCTATACAAAACTTATTTAACTTAATAATTTTCTAAATTTTTCGCTTTTATATATATAATAAAATGTGTTAAAAATAAAATATTATTCAAATTTTTGTAGAAAATTATTATAATTAAAAATATCTTTCATAGAAATATATGTTACAAATAAAAACAAATAATAACAAATCTATAACAAAACATAAAAACACAATATGTCTTTACTGCATAAAAATTAGACTTTCGAGTTCTTAGTTAACGATTACATGCATAGCCTCTAATGTGTTGCCTCAACTCGAAACTCTATTAAAGTACCTGTAAATAATGTTAAATACGGTGTTTGAACGGCGAACAGCTCTCTTTAACAGCAAATCGTACGCTACGCCCAAAAATATGTGGAATAATCATTTATTTATATTATTGACCGCGCCTTATGTTTTATTGTCTTAATAACACTTACCACTAGTATAACATAATGAGACATATCATTATTACTCGTTCAACAAATTATTTCGCTTAATTCAATTTATTTTGTCAATTCATTTATATTGCTCTCGTGTAAGTGTGACAAAATTTAATGTTTTTAGCTTACTTTGACAAAAGCAAGCTTATCGATTTGAGATGTCCGTCCGTCTGTCTGCTCCCCCACCCCCCAGTCTTCAATGTTTTGGTTTATAATTAAACACTATACAAAAAATGTATAACAAAAAAAGTCTCCCGAAATAGCTCTTTCCTGTACAACAAGAAAGCTGTACTCGAAATCGTTTTTCGCACTTCTTCTCACTTATTTACTAGAGTTTATTTAAATAAGTTTTATTATTATTTGGATTCAGCAATTTTTTACGATTCAGATTACTGTAAATTTTAAAGATTTTAACTAATTTTTAATTTATATTGTTTTTATTATAAAAATGATTTTTATAAATAAATTAATTGCTGCAAAATATGTAGAAAAAAATACATAAATTAAAAATTTATATTCATATATTAAATCAAATATTATTAAAAAAGTTTAGTTTATAAAGTTTGCTATACAAACAAATAATAAAAGTTTAGCCTAAAAGTTAGAAGAAAAAGGCGATAAGACACGAATATATGCTAAACAATAGAAAGTTGAGACAAAAGCGATTAACAGCAATCTATTACCACATAAAAAAGAAATCTACCAATTTTTTTAACTCAAATCTCTCAATCTTTCTGTCGCTTAATAAATAAAAAAAAGTAGTAATTCTTTTTAATAAAAGCTTTCATTAAATTGCATCGTATATATATATATATTCTCGCATAAAAGAATATTGCAATAAGGCTTAGAATTTTTTACATCGATTTTAAACTAAAGAACTTAAGGAAGACATACGTTAAGTTGTTTCCTATAGAGCTATAATCAATAACTTGCAATTTGTCAATACTCTCTCTCTCTCTCTCTCTCTCTCTCTCTCTCTCTCTCTCTCGCACTAGACATCGAAAAAATTTGAAAAACGCCGTCCCGTTAAAAAATGCTAAATGTTATGTCCCGTCCCGTCCCGTTTGCGTAAAATTTTACGAAATCCCGTCCCGTCCCGTAATTTTCATAAATTCCATATATAAACAAAAAAAATACATGCTGACGATATTTTTTTAATACTACATCAACATTTAGCTGGTTTGAAGTATTGACATAGTCTTATTAATCTAATCTAACCATAATTTATGTCGCATTTTAATATATTAGCAAATTTGAAAATTAATTTTGAATTTTTATTATAAAAATTTCGGTCAAATTGTAGACATACATAGCTTTAACCACTCAGTTATATAACTGTTATACT
>JAQIYA010000077.1:0-32467 GCA_034699355.1 Microtritia minima | reverse complement strand
TATCTCTCTCTCTCTCTCTCTCTCTCTCTCTCTCTCTCTCTCTCTCTCTCTCTCTCTCAATCGCTAACTCACTCGCTTATTCGTACAAAAAGCTTTTACCACTTTGAACAATATAATACATAAATTTAAAATTGAATTTTATATTTTTTTGTCTAATATCCTCCTCTATTTTTTTGACGAAATCAAAGATGTCGGCAAAGAGTTATCTGTTAGAGCCGAGATAATGGAATTGTCAATCGAATGGCTGTCGATATATCAAAGCGAAGGCCCCGAAGATCTTTTTAGGCATAATAATGGGGTAAAAAGCTTAGCAGTGATTTAGAGCTGTATAAGCTTAATAGCCTTACATGGCTTGTAATACCTGTTTAGTATCAATATAGAGATATGAAGCGAGAAAAAAAGAGAAAAACACATTAACTGTTAAAATGTATCATTTTTTTCGTCGCACTTACAGAGAAAGAGATTTTTAAGTTGTCTTTTTTAGGATTAACATAAGTAAGAACAATCTCCAGGAAGAGATTTAAAACTTTATTAGAGTTAATGAATTACTTCGAAATTCAAAATGTCATAATTAAATGACTTTATTATTTAGAAAAATAGTTACATCATAATCAATTTAAATTGGGATAATTTTATTTTAATTAAAAATGGCAGGGTTGACAATTTTGACAAAATAAAATTGACATTTATGACGGAAGTGTTAGCGATAATCTTCTATTTCGTAGTTAATTAAAAAAAATAAATTACGAAATGATAAAAGTTTTTAAAAGTTTCGAAACTCCGAGATTCGCGCACATTTCGCAAGCGATGCAAACTTTTCAATTATATTCGCCATTTATAGCTAAATATCAAATTAAACAAAGACTCGAAAATTAATTAATATAAGCTTAGGTACTATTTTCGTACACAGATAGATAGATGTTTTATTTTTGGACGCAATCGGATTTAGCTATATTCTCAATGGAATATTCTGCATCCTTTCTGTAGTGGATTGAGAGAGAGAGAGAGAGAGAGAGAGAGAGAGAGAGAGAGAGAGAGAGAGAGAGAGAGAATAAGTGCTTTTGGGAGTAAGTCAGTGAACGAAAGAGAGCGATAAAAAGAGATTACTTGGCATTCATTTCCTGAAATTATACGATATTGTCAATCCATCTGCACGAGCATTCTTTCGCAACCTGTTTGTTCATGATTATCATAAACAATATAATCCTTAACATTTAAGAGTTACTGTAGAGCAGCAAATGATGTTTATTATAATAATAATATATATAAATACGTAATTTTTTTTTGTCAAATGCTAACAAACGAAATATTGTTTTTCTTCTGCGAAAGTTATAATGATATAGCATTGGGAATTGAGATTTGAATTAATGCGTAACTTAATGTCTGCTGGCCGCCTACCAGAGCAACTTATTTTTGTTAAGATCTCGTCAATTCAGGTGAACTCACAAGTTGTCAGTTGAGCGGGTTATGCGAGAGAATTGGTTCATTAAATTGCCGGCAAATAATAAGCACTTAATTAAGAGTAAAGGGCAGCCAATTTCAGGCGCTCATCATATTTCCGGCACGATTTAATTATATGCCGGTTTTAGTGATGGCGGGAGACTCGTGCGGAGACACGAGTTAATTGCCATTTATTTTTATTTTTATTATGTCTCAAAATAGAAATAGAAATATTTTCTTATTAAAATTTTTGCGATTAATTTACGAAAATAAATATTTAGTATAATTAATATGAAAAATGATTAAAATTTATGAAAATAAAGCCATAAAAGTTTCTTATTTAATAAGTTCCCAATTAATATGTACTGAATGACTACATTTGTTGCATCAGTTTTGCTAATCTCGTCATCACTGATGCGTACAGTTGCACAAAATGATGCCTTTTTGTTAAGACACTTTCAATTCGCTGCGCTTTTAAATTCAACATTGAATGTCGTTTAAATTACTCTCTCGAGATATCACAATATACACTAAATCTGTATAATTGCCAGAAATAAATTATGAAAAGCAATTGTAGTAATTAAATGACTAATAAATAATTCGCATAACTGGTAAATTTTAATTATGTTAATTATCTAAAATGGGATATTAATGATATCAAATAAATTTGCAAATTAAACGTAGATATAAAAATATTTATTTTGCTTTAGAAATAATAAAATAATATATATTTACCGATCATATAAACGTTTGTTTAAATCTTGAAATCTTTAAATGTCAAATGTTCAAAACTGAAAATAATGCCAATATTGAAAGTTTTGTGCATATACTTTACAAATAAATTTGATTTTAGACAAATATATGTTGAAATAGAATACAATATTTTTAATTTTTTGTTTATTTTTATTTATTTAGAATATATTCTATTATCTATGAAATAAATAAGTAATTATTAGTTGTATCAAAAAAGTATAAGTTACCAAAAATTCAAATTACATGCAGAAAATATGCAATATTAGAAATTTATTTTATTTTTATTATAAAATTATTCTAATTTTTAGATTTTAAAAAATTATTATGCACTCTAAATATCCATAATTAGAAAAACATTCAAATATAAAAACTAATCAATACGCAGATGACATTTGATACAAAATATATTGTTTAGGATAACAATTAGATTTCTGTGTTGATATTTTTAGATGAAGAGAATAATTTAGTAATTCACTCGAGAGTTTATAATTTATACGGCATTCTAATTCATTAAATTCTGATCAATAGATTTTATGCATAAAATTAGGCAAATTTTTTCCTCTCCCGCAGTCATTTTGAGATCTAAAATTTTCTAAAATTAGATAATATTGCAATAACTTGTTATAATAAATTTGCGAATAATTTATTAAGTTTGGCGAAAACAAAATTTTTGAAAGCAAAGAAATTAGCATTTCTGTGCTAATTTCGTACTAAGTTTTTATTAACAATATATTTAATTATAAAATTTATTTATAAAAGTTATTATACAGAGTTAATATATGAAAAGTTATTATATGACACTATTTTACAATTATTCGCACACTTTATATAAATCCAGTCATCGATCTAGACTTCAGAGTCTTCATATCAACATTTTACAAGTTTAAGCTCTCGAAGCCGCTAATGACCCTTTAAAATCACTTTTCCGTAAAAAGTTCGTAAAAGTGTGTAAAGTAAAAAGAAATTTTTTTCGTATTTAACGAATGTAGTATTTTTTTATCACTTTATAAATAACGGAATAAAGTTTTCAACAAAAATAGTAAAACACTTGTACACTAGTTTGCAAAAATATGTTTGAACTAACATTTTTTATATTGAAAAAATTCAACGAAACGGGTATAAAATTCAAACCCCATTTTTATAAATATAAATATTAACTTAAATGTCACAAATATAAATACCTGTATATATGTATATAAATACCTGTATAAATATTTGCTCTCAACTTATATAACTTATAAGTTACAACTTATAAATAAATACGAATTTTTAAAGCATGCATAAAATTGTCAGAAAAAAATATTTTTAAAACTCTTCCGTCAACAACATCTCGAATAAATTTAAACCATTCACACTTGTGGGCAGTTTATAAACTTTATTTTTAGAAAACCATCTAATAATAAATAACATTTAAAAATAATTTTAACCAACCAAATACTTTTAAAAAACTAATAATTCAATTTTAACTCCACCCCCACTCACCAACCCTTTGCCCACTCCCTCCCCAAACCACCCGCACTCCATTCAAAAAAGCAGGCACTTTCAAATGTCGCGAAGTGTGGCCGTCGCGCGCCAGCGAAGAGCTGTTCAACATAGTGCTGCTCTTCATCCTATTCCTGCTGCCGTTCGTGATTATGGTGATCGCCTACGCTCTCGTGACCCGAGCGCTGTGCGACACCAACGTCCTGCTCAACCAACAGCCCCACTACAGCAGCATCGGTGGCGGCGGCACCACCGCCTGCAACGGTCGCCTATACTCGCGCAACACGTTCGCCCACACCAACGGCAACGGATTTGCCGGCAGTGGCGTCGGTCGACGGGACACGATCTGCTCGAGAAGCTCGCTCAAGACGACGGTCGAGCTGCTCGATAACGGCTGCTCTCGAAGCAACTCGATTATGGGTTCGAGTTCGGTGTCGTACAACTGCCGAAGCGGTAATGTTAGCGTGGTTGGAGGAGAGAACGGTGGCCCGCATGCGACGGCGGCCGACACTAACTGCTGCTTTCACGCCAAGATGATCGCCGACGACGGCCACAAGTGTGTCAGCCATTTGGAGCCGATTAAGATTAGACTCGGGTGAGTGACTGTGAAGTAATTAACTTTAGCTTTTAATTGACAAGAATTGTGGAAAAAATTTGTAAAGAGAAAAATTTACTGACTATTATTAACTGTCGTAAAGTATTTCATTGTCGGCTAAATTGAATTTTTTTTGACACAAAAAAAAGAGAGAGAAATATTTTGTTAAAAAAAAATTAAATTTACTTTTAGTTTGTAATCTCGAATGATGTATACACTAGTTTTCTCTCTCTCACCCCGCGATTTCTTTATTTAGCGCTCGACTTTTTTTGAAGTTTGGTTGATTGAATTTTCTACCTTCTTATTGAATTTTTCTCATCGCTCTTTTTTCTCTTCTTCTTCTTCTCTTTTTTTTGTGACAATTATTTTATACGCTCGGCGTATTATACTTTGTAAAATTGCATTGCGAGTGAGTGAGTGTGTGTGTGTGTGTGTGTGTTTGTATGTGTGTATCTATGTGTATATATGTGCGCGCGTGTATGTATTTTATGGTTGGATGTTTTTGCTGTTATGTCCAATTTTTGAGAGACAAGAAACAAAAATGTTGGGCTCTGCCAGTGTTGGACAATCAAATTAGAAAAGATCGAAAGAGAGTGAAATGGAAAAGCATGATTTAATGTGATAGTCGCGGATGAAAATTTGCTGACTCTTGACTCTAGCGATTTGCTCGTTTATATAGTAGGTGTGAGTGAGTGAGTGAGTGACTGACTGACTGACTGACTGACTGACTGACTGAAAGTAAATGCTTTATTTTCAAAAATTAAATTTATTTTAAAAGGCATTAGTAGGTGTGCTGTAAAAAATTTGATACTTAGTGTGTTTATTAAATTATTATTTTTCTTCTTCAATAAAAACACTCAGACTAAGAGAACTTATTTAGAAAGTTTTTTGTAAAATTTTTAACAGTCAAAAAAAAAAAAAAAAGATTTGATGTTTTTCTTTATAAAACTTAAATAAATTACAATTTTATTTTATTTAACACTTACCTGGAAAACCTTTTTTCATTTATTTGCTTTCGTGCTGTTTTATTAGCTGTGATTTTTATTTCTGATTCTCTCGCCATTTACTTGCGAACCATTAAAGGACACTTTCCTGCACTACAGGAAAAGTAACAAATGCGAAATGATATTTTGAAAAAGTTTTTCTAAACTTCATAAATTTAACAGTTGCTACTCGTAAGTCAATTTGATTTTATTAATAAAGCTATCCTATTATTTAATGAATGGTAAATGGTTTTCAGGTGAACTAATTTGCTTAATTCAATCCCAAATACAATTTTCAATATACAGTTTATGTTCAGTATATCGTATATCTTAAGCTAAAGAATATGATCAAATAAATAATCGATTTTTTTGAACAATTTTAGTGAAATTGTTAGCTTTTATCTATTGTTGTAAAAGTACAATAATTTGATCATAAAAATCAGATTTCATATTTCTGTATATAGAAGTAACAAAGCTTTTTATAGATAATGGACTGAAAATGCTTTCCGAAAATGTCTTTCTTGTGAAATTTTCATTATTAGAAAAATGTTGCAATTTTAACTTAAAGTTATAATATGATAACATTGTATAACGCGATATAGCGTTAGATATGCGAATATATTTCTCAAAACATTTCTCAATAAATTGTATTATTTGAAGCTATTTTATTTTATAATTTAAATTTAAATTTAAATAAATAAAGTTATTATTTATTATACAAATATGATAATTAAATAGTAGATTCTCTCAAATAATGCATTCATAATTACCATTTTTTATTGGAAAATTATGAGATATAACGAAATTTTCGTTAAATTATTGATACAAATACGTTAATGTCAATCTTAAACAATCTTAAATTAATCTTAAACATCATTAATTTAAGAGGAAATGAAATAAAAAACAAACAAAAAAAGAGTCTATCTTGAAGTTATTTTCAGACGTAGTCTATCTCAACCTGTATATAAGCCCGTCTTTTAAGATCAATCCTTATTTGCTTAAAACAATATTTATGTTTTTTTATCCTGTCTGCGATATAAATATTTATTGACATTATACAAGTATTAACTAACTAGAAAGACAGAGTGGGTTTAGAGTTATAAATTATAAGCCTTTTGAATGTCAAAGTAAAAGTCAATTTTGTTTAATGGTAGACATATTTGTCTGTGAAATTAAAATTCAAGTAAAATAGGAATTGTAATCAAATTAATTATAAGTTTACAGATTATGGTTGATTTAAAAATTCAGCGATAATATTAATACAATCATTTATTTAATTTAAAATAATTTATAATAATAAGGGTAATCAATAATTTTCATATTTCTGATCGAAGATTATATATTGAAAATATATAGAAATTCGCATAAAACAGATTTATCAAGAATTCAATGCCCATAAATTATTTTATATTAAAATATTTTTTATTTATTTATTGCGAAAGATTTAATTAATTTTTATCCACATATTTCCATAGATTAAATTTTTAAGCTTAAACTTATTTTTTAAAATAAATAAAAAATATCAAAATTGGCTAAATTTCGGGACAAAAGTTAATTATATAAACAAAGATAATTAATTGATCATTTATTCCCAAGACTTTACTTTAATTATCTGACTCTGAATAAACACATATTAATAAATAATATAAATACTCGAGATCAGCATCAGATCAATTGTGAATATACAAAATTCCGGGCATAACAATTTTTCCACTTCAAGCGAGATATTAATATAAGTTATTAATAAAATATTTTTAAAAAAAAAATATTCTGTCAAATTATTGCGCAATTTTTGTTTATCGCTATATGTTTGGATAATTCGCGTACTACTATATTCGGTCTGAATTATGATGCACTTGAAGGCTGTCTTGCCGTTATTGTTCTGAATTTTTTTATTCGTCGGACAAAAGTTAATGCCATAATAATTTGGCGAAAAAAATAAGTCGTAATATGTTTATGCATATGTTAGTCATTTAAATATAATGGTCAGATAAATAGATTTATGGGGAATCGTGGGAAGAAATTTTAAACGAAATATTCAATCATATTGAGGTGATAGCATGAAAAATATAAATTTTCATGCAATAGTGAATTTTTTTTTGAACATTGTTGTTAATATAGTTTGTCTGCATTGCGAGTTAACTTAGTAACAACATTTGGCTTTTTACGCTATAGAGACAGGTAACCCACTGAAAAAGCAAAACAGGAAACCAGACAAGTGAGTAGAAATATGTCGTGTATAATAAGCGAATTTTATTTTACTCTTTTTTTATATTGTCGATGAAAGTATTTTTTTTCTTTTCTTGATATCGTTAAAGTTCGCAACAATAGAAAAACTTCACAAATATTTTTCGAATTTTGTTTATTTAGGCATTTAATAGATAAAAGTCAGAAACTTATTGTGAAAATTTCTTTTTATATTCTCAATTATTTTCAAAAGAATTATGTCATTTTGTATTGTATTTATTGTTTTATCATTTTTTATGTGGGCTTTATTTACTCGAAAGATATTGTTTTGTGTTGAAAAAGTATTGTGTTTAAAATATTGATTCAATAAAGATAACTATAAATATCAATTCTATTATTTCAAAAATAGAATTAATTAAAAACTCGATATATTTTTAAAAATAAATATTAAATTACATAATACAACACAATTATTTCTAAAGCTTTCTATTTACAAATTATTATGTTTTCTACTGATATTTATTTAAATTACAAAGTTTAACATAAGAATAAATATATATTCTTGAAAATAAATATTATCTTTAATAATTAAAAAATTTTAATCAATTATAATTTTCCTACAAATTGTTAGAAATCGCTAACGAATGCAATTTTATAAATAATTTTTCTTAACGTTACGCAAATAGCATTATTTAATCCAATCATAGGCTTACTCGAGTAAAAATTCAATTTTATTATCGAATAGCCTTATTAATAATATTATATTTATAATAAGTTTGACATTTTTTGTCGCACGAAATTTTTAAAGACACTTCTATTTTTTTTGCACAAATATCGCTAATTAACTGTTTGACATTAAAAAAAATCTCTCATAAGTCACTAACAATTTTGCAGTCATAGTATCGGCAAAAATATAAAAATAAAAGAAATTCTCTGATCCATAGTTATTAACTCGAGAGTGTTGACGCAACATTTAGTCGCTGCTTATTTAAACAGAGCTAAGACTCAAAGGCGAGAGAGAGAGAGAGAGAGAGAGAGAGAGAGAGAGAGAGAGAGAGAGAGAGAGAGAGAGAGAGAGAGAAGCAAATTCAATAAAACGCGATCCAATAAAAACACTTTCGCCCAAAAGAATCACTGTATCAGTTAAAGAAATAAAATAACGGTATCGGATCGCTGTCGAAGTTGGCTAATTAAGACAAAACCCTTGAACGAGTTTACCATAAAATTTTCGCACTTACTTTCACTTTTCTTACCTAATTTTGTTTATTTAGACTTTGCTCTCAGGTTTTTATTCGCTAAGGACTGACTTAGTGAAAGAAGTTAGAGATGATGTCAGCCGAATATCTTTACTTTTTTGTTAATGCCATTAGTTTTATGGTCCGTTAATGAAATGAATATGCCTATCGCTATGAACATAAATTAGCGCCGAAATTGCGGCGACAATGCGCTCAAACAATCAAACACATAGTGAAACAGAAAAAAAACAAGAAAAGAAAATAAAATTGTTTATTTGCCTCAAAGATTGGAAGTGCGAGCCCGAGATTAAAAATAAATAATTTTCGCTCTATTATGTCAAAAGCTTTCTTCTCTTCCGTAGTTATGTTTACCGTCATTCGTATAGTTATGCGCCTGAAGTTCGCAATTATTTATTCAGTTTTATTACTGTTGATTTTAAAAAATTGAATTTGAAGTCATTGTATACTGACTTTAATTTACATATTGATTCAAATTGACTTTAAAGAGCTTTGTGACGCATGAATTATACCTCGAAGGCAAATATGTTTATAGAAATATTCATTCATATTGAAGTATAATTACTATTATAGTATTCTTACAGTTCGTATAAACAAATTTGAATTATAATTCAATTCTTTATTTGACTTCGAGGTATAATTCATTGCAGTGAAAACACACTAAAAAAAGAAGCTTTTTATAGTCAATTTCTACTAAAAATTAAATCAAAATTTGCACTTTAACTTGAAATACAATTTATAAAAATAACTGAAAAAAGTGAGAAAATAATTGCCAACTTCTTAAACCGAATGACGCAAAACTAAATGTTAGTCCCACTCGAGATCCCAATTATTTATATTTAATTTCGAATTCGCATTTTCAATATTTGCTTCTATTTATGTAATTTTATTTGTTTCTATTTTAGTTTTATCTATTGTAAAATTATTATTTTTTCTTTAAGCCTTTTTCTATTCATTGGATTATATTAATACATAGACGCGGAAGTTAACTATAAAAATTCATTCTACTAATGTAATAGTCTTGATGTTCATTAAAACTTAATACAGGTTTAGTAAAACTAGTAATTTTCATCCAAATCTTGATAGATATAGATATAGATTCTATATATTTTTTATATAGTTTTTATTTGATAATTATTTTTGCTTATTATCATAAAAACTTTTACCAAATATACCATTTTTCTGAAATTTATATTTACATTAACAATAGTTGACAATACAATATTTAAAGAAGCATTTTTTTCCTTAACGAAATATAAAGTCAAAATAAATCAAATATAAAATGTTTATTTGTTGATGGTTTAAATCTATTTCTTTAAAGATGTTGAAATAAGATCTTAAACCGATTAATGATCTGTTGACAGTTAACAGGCTTGTTATTCAAAAAAAGATTTATATAAAATTTAAGGTCTTTATGGGATTAAATTTAACCAATTTCAGGTAAACAGTGTAAATATTTGTAAACATGCTATTGAAACAAATTTCTGGGCTTTTCTTTACAGTAATATTTTTAGTTAATACAGTATAAAACAGGTCTTTTTATAATTATATAATAAAAATTTTAGCACAAACAAAATAAGAGATATATTTATCATATATTGTTTTTGATGGTAAGCCTGTTTACGGTAGCATAAGCTTTGTAAAAACTTATTTGAATTTTTCATAGAGAAACAAATTCGACAAGTCAACAAACAAGTCTTCATATTTTACGAAAATTGTAGAAAGAAATAAAACTTTTAAAATAATTTTTAACGCAATAAACTAAACTTTCAAGCTGTCAAAAAATATGGATCATTAATGATTATTTTCATATTAAACTTATCACTAGTTAGCAGATTTTAAGAATATAAACTTTTTTTTGATCTATTCCAACAAAATTTACAGAACTTTTTCCATGTATTATGATTTTTAATTTAATATAAATAATATTACTTTCAAGACTTGTTGATTATAAGCTCGTGTTTAGAAATTTTTAATTATCAAAACATAACCTGTCAAACTTGATTTAAATTAATTTCTCCAATTATAATTAAACTGCTGATAAATATCAACACCTATTAATAGCTTTAATAGGAAAATAATCAGTTAATAATCCTACGCTTGTATCGCACGCTTCCTTCTTTTATATAATTGCTGTTTATTTCGACAAACTATGCGAACAACATATTATGAGAGCTCTTCGGAGAAATTTTTTTTATTATTTAATTATAATATTTCGCACGCATTCATGATAACCAACTTATAACCTCAACCACTCATTTAATTCAATTTTATTTATCGCCAAACAAATTGATTTATTTAATATGTTAAAATTAGTCCCATATATATAACTTTGACATTAATGGCAAAATTTTATCAATCATACGCATGACTGGACAAGTGTGTGCTAAAGCCGGTTATGATGGAGTGATTTATTATTTTTAATTTTCAAAGAAACTTATTGATCTTAGCATTTCTACAATACTTTATACACATTATACATCATGTATCAGCTATGATGAAGTCAATTACTGAGCGCAAAAACTTTGTCTAAAATGTTATCATATTTTTCTTTCGTTTTTCTCTTATTCATGCCGATACCGGTAGTCATTCGCGTCGGGTCAGCACTCAGATGGTGTCCAAGAAGCGAATCATTCGCATGCTCTGCGCACTGGTGCTCGAATTTTTCATCTGCTGGACACCCATTTACGTGATCAACACTTGGGCCCTGTTTGCGCCCAAAGAGGTAACATAACTCAGATTTATACTCAGTATTAACAATATAAATTTTTTGTTTCCTTATGTTCACTTCTTCACCCGAAACAATAGGTCTACTCTCTATTAGGGCCGACATCCATATCGTTCATTCATCTGCTGTCGTATTTGTCTTCGTGCACGAATCCAATTACGTACTGTTTCATGCACAAGAAATTTCGCGAAGTTAGTATTGTCCACATTCTCTCTCTCTCTCTCTCTCTCTCTCTCTCTCTCTCTCTCTCTCTCTCTCGTACGCAACTCATAACTTTAAATATACCGACCAAATCAGATAAACAAATACATTTCTAGACAATTTTATGAATTATATAATGCGATAGTTTAATAATGCAAACGGAAAACAATTACATGCAATTCGTGGATAAATTATGCGCTGTTTTCATGCGATTCCCTCGTAAAAGAGAAAATCATATTTTCTTTGAAAATAACGGATACAGTATGTTGTCCTAAGCTATGCTCACGGTTTTAATCTTGTTTTACTATGACATTGCTTTATCAAATTGTTAATAAACAACTTGTTATCACTGTTGTTATAGAGTCCAAGAGCAACATTTCTTTTCATTATAATTATTACCTTTATTATGCAATTGCTATACATGTTTATCCAAGAGATACTATGATTATAAATCATGGTATTTCGTAATTCTTGATAGAATCTGGAGATAAATAACATTTTTATTCGGTATACTTTTAGGAAAAATTAAATGTTTATTGATAATAACAATATACAATATTATTTAATTGAAAACAATAATAAATTTAACATTATTGTGGGTTTTTATTGATTTAGTCGGTGAAATGCAGACAATTGTCAAATCAAATATTTTTCGCAATTGAAAAGATCGTCACTTTTATCTCAAACGTGACCAAATCAATGATAATTTATCAAATAAATAAAATATTATTATTATTTTTTGTATCTTAGATATCCAGAGTATTGAGTTAAATGCTGAACTATATTTAATTGTTTTCATCTCTACGTTCAAATTCTTGTGGGTTAACAAATATTATAGAAGTTTTTCTTATATTATAATTTGCTAATATTAAATTGTCTATAATATTGCGTGTTCTGTTGACATTTATATTTTATATATTATGGATTAATTTTAAAGCTCACATAATTTATATTTATAGAATTTTTGAACATAAAATGATTATTTAAAAACATTCATAATAACGTACAAAATAAAAATAAATCTGAATAAAATTGGAATTTTCATTCAAATATTGAAAATGTCTAAAAATGTTCGACTTTGCGTTTTCGAATAGAAAGTGCTCTCTAATGCTAAATTAAAGTTTTTGCTAAAAATAGGTTAATTAACATTTTGCATGCGAGTATAATTAATGCGAGTTGAGATTTATAAATTTTGTAAATTATATTTTATTTTCTATAGCTTATCTAAAGTTGTGCTGAATTTAATTAAGTTTTAGGCTTTTTATTTATTGCCGCACTTTTATTAAATTTCACTTTATATTTTTTTTTTTTTTTTTTTTAGTTTACTTCATATTAAAATTCTATATAAAATCTATTTAAATGTGACTTGAAATTTACTTAAAAATTACTTTATAGTTAATAAACAATTTTAATTAACATTTAAATTTAATTAATTAACAAACAATTTGTTAATAAACATAGTTAAATAGAGATTTTTAAAAATTAATCCCAATTTATTGAAAATTTATTAAAACAATTTTTAATACTTGTTTATTATGTAATACTAAAATAAAAATATTTATTTAGTTTTAAATTTATTTATTAAATAATATTCTTTACATTAAAAATACTAACTGTAAAGGTTTAGGTATTTAATTTAATTTAGTACTGGACTTTAATAATGTATGTGTTTTATTAATGCTTTTGTTTACCACATTCTAACGAAAGACATGAAAATCTCTCTCTGCTAAGAAAAAAATCTAATTTGCATATTTGTTGAACTTTTTGTTGGCTTAATAAAATCCCAGCATTTACCGGTGACTTACAATTTTTCGCACAAGTTGTAACTCACAATACACACGATAGATTTCGCAAATCAATTCACTGACCACGAAATAGGAAAAAACAAAGTTAAAAATCGCGGAATTTCGAAACAATGCCCACAAAAACCTATTTAATTAATTGTTTATCTCTCGAGATGCGAACCATACTATAAGTATGCGAAATATGAACTCTCTCTCTCTCTCTCTCTCTCTCTCTCTCTCTCTCTCTCTCTCTCTCTCTCTCTCTCTCTCATATCATTAATTTCGTGTGCGTCTATTAGACAAATATTTAATCAGCGCATTACACAATTTTCATTTTAACTAATTTTCGGCTCGAAAGCGCTGCGCCGAGTCTTTAGTCGAAGTATTATAACTTTATCGCACTTCACCGGTAATATTGATTCGCATTGATTTTTAAAAACGCATCGCATTCACACGGCCGGGTAAACGGCGAAGCAATTAAGTGGGTAAACAACGAAATTAATTAAAATCGAGAGTCTATTTATAACAATTAGAGTAATAGGCAACGGATAGGGACTGAGTAGAGATTGTCATCGATTGCGATATTTTTTGCTTTTTTGGCACTTTTATCTCAATTACAACCGTATTATCTTACGGTCTGACTGAGAGGAATGGCAATCAAAAATAAGTTATTCTATAGTCAACGCTATTTCTTCTCGATATTAGGTTTGCTTTGCGAAGCAATAATATAAGTTGATATAATTAGCTCTGAGACTAACACGAGACTCTCACAATATCGGGTAAACCTATGGAAACTTTTCTTCTTCTTCTTTTTTGCTCTTCTCTTTAATTGCTAATTGTTTGCCAATTTTCATCTAAATTGTTAATCAAATTTTTCAAACCATTACTTTATTGCTCTTCATTTCTTTTATAACGCGCCTATATTTAATTAATTAACTTAATTAACTGTCCGATTAGGCGCTAATAATGATGATCCGGACGCGCGGTCCGAACAACAGTTACGTGCTGAGCGAGTTCGAGCACTCGACCAGCAATCCGTCGCCGTCGAGCTACACAAATCAGATCAACTCGAGCGCCAACTACGCCGTGATCGACTGCGCCGCCGGTGTCGCCGGTCGACCGAACGGCAATTCGGCGAACGCCAATAAGTACATTGTCTACAACGGCCACAGTTCGTCGCCTCTGTCTAACAGTTCGGTGAAAAAGTTCGGCACGTATTTGACGCCGAAAATCAAGAGCGTTATGCTTTAGATTTCTTTTTGTTCAACAAAGAAAAAATTTCAATATTATTCTGTTGTGCAAAAAATTTTAATATATTTAAAAAAAATTGTGTCTATTATTTCTGCGCGATATTCGCGGGAAACAAAAATATTATTGTATAACTTATATAATATATATTTCATAATACTTATTGTTATTTAAATAATTAACTCGTTCTAATTATATAAACCTGCATCGTATTGCTTACACTTTATTTATTTATTTATATATACTCCAAATTAATTTTCATTTCAATTATAATTATGTAAATAACGGAAAATTTAGAAATATATTTATTCTTATTTAAAATTCAATGAAAACTATAGTAAATTGCGTAACTGTTTAATTATTACATTACTATCCTATTTAATTGGCAGCAAATTAATTAAGGGAAGAGTAAAATAAATATTGTTTTCAAAACCTTCAATTCAAGCTAATCGGGTAAATATTATTGCCATTCAATATCTATACAATTTTTCGACAACTTATCATTTTTGGCAGACTTGCTCAACTTTACAGCTGTATTTACTGCGCACAACACACTACAGTAGACATCATTTTTAATTAATTAATACAACTAATTAACGCAAGCAATTAATAAGTAAGAGTATAACCACAGCAATAGTAAATAATGCTATAAAAGGTACGCATAGTTAGATATTCGCTTCATATTAAGAAGGCATAAATAAATATCTTAATAATCGTTAGTAACTATGATATGATACACAAACTTTTAGGAAAAAGTTTTTCCGTGATACCCAAACTTGATTTTTTTGGTGTCAACACCAATACTAGGTCAGAGAGACAGTGCGCTACTAAACGACTTAAAACATTTCATTCAATTCATACAGTGTTCATACCTCTCCTATCGTCTCTTTTATCTCTTACTCTCCCCCTCAGAGAGTCCTTATTTCTCAAGCTATCAGCTGACAGATAAGAGACATTACTTTTCACGGTCGCGAGCGAATGGTTGTGTGCAATCACGTGAAAGTCAACGCCGAATAATTTCAGCTCCCGTTTCACAGTTGTTAAGCTATTAGATTATTAGTTTTACAGGTGAACAAAATTGTTGGCTTATCGTGTTTAGCTATCGGGGAGGGAAAAAAAGTTTGAGAGAGAGAGAGAGAGAGAGAGAGAGAGAGAGAGAGAGGAGAGAGAGAGAGAGAGAAATTTTGCTGATAAATGAAAAATGCAGCCATAATTACAGCGATAGCACTTCAAACGCTAAATACTGAAACTGTGGATCACTGTTACAAAGTTTGACTTTAAGTTTCAAGTCGTTTCGCTTTCGTTACCGCTCTCGTGTTTCTCACTTACTTTTCCCACGGCTTGTGTGCCTGTCTTGCTGTCGGTATATGTGGTGCGCTCGTGTTTATTCAGTTAATTAACTTTTTTGGGGGGTTATTAAGAGTTAATTAAACGCCACAAAGTAATCAAAAAATATATAATCGGTAGTAATTATTGTTGCGATGAAGAAAAGTCAGACGACGAGCGCTCTCTACCCGCCAACTCTCCGCCAACAGTCCACTATACTCTACCCGAACAAACTGCGCGACTATTCGCCGCGCAAGAGTCACGCTCTCCGCATACTGACCGCTGTGGCCGCGTTCATAAAGCTGCTCGAGTCGCTCTTCTGGCTGTCGCTGCTGCTCGAGGCCACTCATAACGAGGTAATCTTTTTGTTTGGGATGTCTTACTTTTCTTTTGTGTCGGAATTTTATTTATTTTTTGTTTCGTTGGCTCTTCTGGTTTTGCTATAATAGCCATTTCAATGTCAGAGGCATTTGGGATGAGAATTAATTTTTTGTTTTGTTTTAATGATAAATTTGACATTCGCTGTGCGATAAGATAGCGGGTTATTAATTAGTTGGTTAGATGTTCGGTATTATGTTTTTTTATGATTGAGTTATGTTTGTGTGTGTGTGTGTGTGTGTGTGTTTGTGTGTGTCTATCTCTAAAGTCAAGGCTAAGTTAATGAACAATTTTCTTTCATTTGTAATTAACTTTGGTTAACATCAATGTTTGTGTTAAATAGATTTTGATGGCGAAAAATTATTGCGCTCTTAATTTAATATCTGCTTTATATTCTCTTAATTTATTATATTTTTATCTGATTCAATCTAATAAATTAATTAAATGTTGAAAATAGTCTTAATACGAGTCTAATTTAATATAAATTAAACTGAATTATAATTTTTATGAATTTCATTTTGTTTTCTTTCTTATAAAATCTAATATTTTAAGCTAATCTTCTCTAATCACCATAAAATTACTTTTTTTGAACAGTTAAAAGTATTTTGTTTAGTATTCAAAATAAAAATAATAAATCAATCAAATTAAAATTAACATCATTTTAATTGCGTTTCAATCACTAACAATAATACATGAGAATATTTTAATAAAATATTTCTATATCTGCATAATGTATTTACAATTAAATACGCCAAACAGGACGACAAATCTGGACCGTCGCTGACCATCCTATTGGCGGCGGCGTTCATCATCTCGATCACCACCGGTCTGGTGTCCATGTTTGGCCCCTGCTTTCACGGTCTAATTCAGTTTCAAGTACTGCTGGTCTCGACGGTCGCCAGTTTTGTGTGGAACATGATTCTGCTTTTGCTGACATTTATTTTGGGTAAATTCAATAATTTCATTATAATTATAATTTAAATTTAAACTGTAAACTGATATTCTATTCGCTTTATCTTATCCTTCAAGAAAAGCATTAAATAATAGTTTGGTTTTGCAATCAATGCATCTTTTTATGTCATTTGGTAATGAATAATAGTTTTGAGCTCATTATTACTATTTGACTTACTTTATAGATACCAATATTTTAACGATGAATTAAAATAATTTTTATTTTTTTTTTACTTATAAAAATTTTCAATTTAATTATTTTATTAATTAATTCTTATTGTTTTAAAAATTAATTAATAATAAGGACTGGTGAGCTAAAAATTATGCATAATTTGTTTATCCAGTTTGCGAAAACTTGGGTAAACATGTAATTATAATTCTAATAATAAAACTACAAGAATAAAAAACTATATTTTAAAATCAAAACAATTGATCTCACTATAGACTACTACAAGCACGCCGGCAATGAGGACAATCAGGCGGAGAGCGCGTTCAACGCCACCATCGGCATCATCACCGCCGGCGCCATATTCGTCACCACCAATAAGCTGATCCTTCAGGAGAGACGTCTGCAGAAGTGGACGCACCAGAAGTTCGAACTCAAAGCCAAACCGATGGCTTAAGTTTGCCGCTTAACCGTTAACCGCTGCGGTGTTTCGGATGTTTTAAAGTCTGCTAAATGTAAAGTCTGATGCTTTTGATAAACACAATAATCTCGATAACAAGGCTTACCCAAGAAAACAAAATAACAATAAGTCTCTCTACAAATATTATTTTCCAATTCAGTTGTTAAACAATTTAACAATTGTCTCGTTTTTATTTTCTGTTTTTTAAAACTTAAATTATTTTTACAAAAAAAAACATTTTCTATCAAATTTATCGCACTAACTTTGCTTATCATTACCATTGCTGTAATAATAATAAAAACGCTACAGCTTTGCTGTAATTAATTATTTAAATCGCAAAATTTATTGATAAAATATATATTATCGACAGTGTTTGGCGAGCGGTCGCGAGTTAACTCTCATTAAAAGTCCGGTTGTGCTGACAATTGAATGTGACCCGACTTTTTTTTGATTTGGTGGGTCTTTATATTGCCAATCATTTGTCCGTACAACGGGATTCTTAACGACGAGCGAGTCTGTTGAGTATATGTTCAATACATTGAACTAAATGAACACAATAGTATCTATTCATCTATTGATCACTCACTCTAAAAAACTCATCAAAACTCCTAATTTTGTGTAAACACTCGGCCTATAAATAGGCAAAAAAAAGTGCGAATGTTTTTCGATATTGTTGTTCGACAACTGGATATTTCTGTCGCGATTCAGTGGAAAATTTACGTTTAATGATCGCTAACTGGGAGCGGGATTTATCTGGAAAAGCGGCTCCCGTTTTGCGCGGATGTTGCCCTTTGCCGGTCGTTGCGATCGCTGGAAATGCGATGTCAACCATGTTTAATCACTTTGTTTAATCGCGCTATTAAACGCGTTAAAAATACGACGCCATCGGAGTTAAATTTCAAATAAACATTTTTTTCTAGCAATCGTTTTAAGCTCTCTATTTAAATCGGATTTGCGTTTATATAAATTAAAAAACAGTTTTTGGGAATAACAAAAAAAAATAGAAATAATAATAATGTTCAAATGTATGTTCAAATGTAAAATTGGTTTTCTCGCGCAAAGTTTTCTATTAACTATTTTATTTTGAATTGAATTGAATTAAATGAAAAGAAAAATAATATTCAAGCGATTTAATTAAAAACATTTTTTTTATAGTCGCTTGAATAAACATTAGACTTTAATTTACAGTTAATTTAGAATTTAATTTACAGTCGAATTTTTTTTGTTTTCGTTATTTGAAGCTTAGAAAACGCAGAAACTCTGTCTGAAATTTTATGCTTATTTAAAATTATCGATTGTTGTTAAATACTTGCTGACGATTACGTGAATTGTTTTTCAATATTTATTTTCATTGATTATTATTCTTAGAAAAATATTAACAAAACAATTGATTTCAATTTAATTTTACTCGTATATACTAAAAAAATTTATTCTCAAATAATAATTGATTTTTACTTTACAATAATTGTTAAATAAAAAACTGTTATAAACCTCTAAAAACCAAACACACGTCATAAAACTTTATTTTTTAACATAGAAAGTCAAAATTATATAAGTTATATATTTAGTATAAGAACTTCAAAAAGAGTGAAAATGTTTACAACAAATGTTTACAACATTTACGACATCAAAAACAGCCGAATTCAAGATTTTCAAGTATAGCTGACAGACAAGTATTGTTACAACAGTTAAAACAGTTTCAAACTCCGCTATTGTTTGCCTTCAAAAGCCACCGCTCGTGAAAGCGAGCGCAGAGCGCGTGCGCACACTCTCGACAACAACAACGCACACATCGCAGTCCACTCAACCACGACTCGCGAATTACACGCCAACACGACCGCCGGAGAATAACACCCGAAAATGCTGGCTAACGCCTGCCTGACGCTGACGTGCGTAGCGCTGGTCGGCTGGCCGTCGGCGGTGGTGAGCCGTGTGACGAGCCGTAAGCTGAGTCCGTCGGCCGAGTCGTCCGCTCTCGATCTGCTGATGCCGAGCGTACGGCCGGCCAAGAGTGACGACTACGTGTGCACCGCGATGCCGGTGCCCTCCCAGTCGGCGGCCAACTCTGGCCAACTGGTGGGCAGTCTGTACGCGATTCAGTTCGAGCCGCGCGCGGACATGGATCGCGTCCATCATATGCTGCTCTTCGGCTGCAGTGACATCGATGTCGACTATCTCTCGCCCGGCTATTGGCGGTGCGGTCACTCGCGGCTCTGCGCGGGAATGACCATTATGTACGCGTGGGGTCGAAACGCGCCGCCGCTTAGATTACCAGACGGTAAGAGATTTTTTCGTGCATTTGTTTTTTTTTTGCCAAAACTTTTCTGACCGCGTGTTCTGACCACAGGTGTGGGCTTTCGAATTGGCGCGAAAAGTTCGATCAGTTATCTGGTACTGCAGGTGCACTACGCTCGCACTCTGGCCGCCGGCGAGACCGACTCGAGCGGCGTTACCATTCACTACACATACACGCCGTAAGCCATATGTTGTCTGTCTGTTAGCGTTTGATTTCATGAGAAACTGTAAATTAATATTTTATTTGTTATATATTATGTTTCAACCAAACCGTTGAATAATAGTTTGAGGAGGGATCACATAAAACTCTTATTTTTACATTTTTATGTTTTATAAAATATTTTCTTATTTATTTCATTTGCGATCAAAATCAAAGACAAATCTCAAATTAAATTGATTCGCAAATACCGTATTATGTGATCTATTTTTAACATTTCATTTCGTATGTATTTCTAAACGCAAATGTCTTTCTCAATATCAGCCAGAAATACATCGCCGGCATTCATCTGTTCTCCTCGAACGACGGCGTAATTCCGCCGCGAAAAGACAGTTCAGTATTTCCGCTCAACAGAAATAATAGCAAATATATATCTAACTTAATTTTTTTCTAAACCTCTTTTTTCCGCGCAGAATATTCACTGGACATAAACTGCGCGCTCGGCGGCCGCGAACCGATCTATCCGTTCGCCTATCGAGTGCACGCGCACGCGCTCGGCGTAGTGGTCACCGGCTATAAGTACACTCAGGCGAACGACACGTGGACACTGCTGGCCAAAGGCAATCCCCAGTGGCCGCAGGCGTTCTACCCGATGGATCACGTCTATATGGTGGCCACCGACGACATTCTGGCCGCTCGATGCACGTACAACTCGAGCTCCCGCTCGGCCATCACACGCATGGGCTCGACAGCGGCCGACGAGATGTGCAATCTCTACATCATGTACTACACGCTCTCGAAGAGCGACCGCTCGTTCGGCATTTGCGTCGACCAACAGATTCGCGATCTCAGCGAACACCTGCCGCCGGATAGCGACCGACCGCTGCCGCCGAATCCGCAGTACGAAGAGATGGCGCACAGTCACGGCGGTGGTGGCGATGGCGACGACAGCGAAACGCTGACCGACGCCGATGACAACGACAAGTCTCGACTGGCGTACGCGCCGGACGACGGCTGGCCGTTCGGACCGCACACTCTCGGTCAGGTGACCGGCATCGACGTGGACGACGCCACCGGCCATGTAGTGGTGTTCCATCGCGGCGATCATGTCTGGAATCAGCGTTCGTTCGACGTCCACAATCGCTACCAACTGCTCGACGACGGCCCGATCGCCAACAACACGATCGTCGCCATCGACCCGAACACCAGACGCGTGGCGTACAGTTGGGGCGCTAATCTCTTTTACTTACCTCATGGTCTAACCATAGACCGAAACAACCGTTCGATTTGGTTGACCGACGTCGCGCTCCAACAGGTGTTTCGGTTTCCGCTCTCCGGTTCCACTCAACCCGATCTGGTGCTCGGCGTCCGTTTCACTCCCGGAAGCGACGAGAAGCACTTCTGCAAACCGACCAGCGTTGCGGTCGCTTCGGTCGGCGACATATACGTGGCCGACGGCTACTGCAATAGTCGGGTGATTCGATTCGACTCGACGGGCAAATTCCTGAACCAATGGGGTCACAGCGACCCGATCGGCTACTTCGTGGCGCCGCCGCCGTCCGCGTTCAGCATTCCGCACAAGATTGTGCTCATCGAAGACCGACGGCTGGCCTGCGTGGCCGACCGCGAACACGGCCGCGTTCAGTGCTTTCGTGTGCCGCACGGAGAGTTCGAGTTCGACATCAGGCGAGACGAGTTTAACGGTCGTCTGTTTTCGGTGGCCTACTCGCCGTCGGTCGGCGGCGGTTCGCTGTTTGCGGTGTCCGGACCGTCGCTCTATTCGTCGCCCGACGTGCGCGGCTTCGCGTTCAATATTACCAGTCGGCAGATGATCGCGGCATTTGCGCCCAAATCCGGGGTTTGTCTTTTTTGTTTGTCTTTTGTTTTACCATTTTATTATTTAAGCATAAATTATTTTTATTTTATAAAATGTTGAAAACTGTAAAATAATATTTTAATCAATTCATATAATGTTACAAGAAAAACATCAAATAATTAGTTTGATTGTGCCCACACTGCAAGTTTATTATTATTGTCATTTGGTTAACATATTTATTTTTAAATCGCAGACATTCAATCAGCCGCACGACATCGCGGTCTCGCCGGACGGCCAGCGAGTGTTTGTCGTGGAAATCGGACCGAACAACGTGTGGATGTTTTCTCGAAGTATGTCTTGCTTTCACTTAACACTTCATTTTCAATTAATTTCAATCTTAATCTCTATTTTAATTTCACTTCTTTTCAGCAAAAACCACAATCTCTGCGAACAGTAAAGGCGAACCAAAATCATCTTCAAAATCGAGTCCGAGTGAGCTTAAGTCGCAGCCGAAGAGCGCGATTATCGATCAAACACAAACCCCAAACTCGATCATCGTTTCGCCGACGATCGGCCTGACAAAACCTGCGTTGAGAGGCGTCGGCGGCGCTCCACTGTTTCCCGAGTCGTCCACTAACGGACTGCTTGTGGTGTCGCTACTCGTGCTTCCGATGCTGATTCTGGTCGTGGTCTGGATTGCCATCACGCTTCGCCGCTCTTCATCCGCCACTGGTGACCAGCAGTCGACGAGCGGCTGTCTCGGCAGCACGTTTAAGCATCTGCTGAGCCGCGGCTACGGTTCGCGCGGAGCGCCGGAGAAGTACAATCTCGGCGGACTGTTGGGCGGCGTCGATCCGAAGCGGGACGGCTTCAATCGGGTGCCGATGGAGGAGAGCAGTGATATCGACGACCGAAGCGACTCCGAGGTCGAGGAGTTCAACGCGTCGTCGGTGAACGGCGGCGCCGGCGGTGGTCCGACTCGGAAGGTGTGAACACTACTTCGGGAAACCCTTTCCCGCGACTCGTGATCTGAATCTGTGAATGGATGGCGGAGTTATTGTCGTCGTTGTCGTTATTGTTGTTTTTAAATTTGTGTTAAATATAAAAATCAGAGCTGAAAAGTGAGAAGTATTTACAAAACGAAAATTTAAAAAAATTATGTAAAGTTTGAGTAATTTGTTTATAATGATATGTTTTGTTTGTCTATTTTATTATATAACTTGAATATATTTAACTGTGTTATTGTTGTTGTTTTTTTTCGCTGTTATAAACATTCCACTATTATTCCACTCTTTTGATCTTAACCTAAATATATAATAACTTTATTTCTTCGATGACTTATATATTCGTATAATCAATAACCGATTAAATATTGTGTTCATATGTATATTTATATATTAAATATTTACAACTTTTTTTTTTGTAAAATAAAAATTCACTTATTTTTTGCCAATAAATTTTTGATTATGGATTTATAGTCAATTATTTTAATTTCGATTAAATCACTTATACTTAAATTACTATAATTAAATTTTCATACTTTTGAAAATTTCTAAATAAAAATTAATACTTTTCTAGAAAATTAAAAAATGTGCTTCAAAAAAATATATATATATTTTAATAATATATTGAATAATATATTTTAAATGGTTTTTAGATTTTAAATAAAATCTTGCTTATTTCGTTATCCGTCAAATTAACATAAATATTATTAAAATGCTTAAAAATAAAATTTACATTTAATAAAATCAAATCTAACAATCAATACTTATTAAATGATAATGTGTGTAAAAACGAATATTTAGCAAACTAACGAAATAAATAAATAAATAAAGAAAAGCGTATCGAAATTAAGTAACAGTTTTGGTCAATAATATATAGAAATAGTCTATCAATTGTGTAAAATTAATATTTTCGAAATACAATAAATTTAAATTAAATTTTATTCTCTGATTTCACCTCATGTCTGAAAAAATTGTTTTGCATTTCAGTTGTGAAGCCTTTTCAACGATAGTAAAAAAAATTGTATGAGTTATAATTAACTAATTAATATATATATACAAATAATTTTCATTAAATACATAATTGAATTTCTAAAAATCAACTCTAAAAAAACAACTATTTGATAATTTAGTTATTATATTTTGTAAATATTCTATTTTATGAAATATATTTGAAATTAATTGTAACTTAATTTTAATAAAATTAAAATTATTACAAAAATAAAAATCATTCAAAAGAGATCATTTTTTGTTCTCAATAAAACTTTACAAACTGTAATTTTGCTGAAATTGAAAAAATGCATGTATATATAGAAAAAGTCGCATATTATTGATTACATGAAAGGTGATTGTAGTATGTCATGAGGGGTAGTGCTAAGTGTGCCTAAGTGTGCGCGTCGAGTATTCAATTGGTGATCTGGCTTCATCCCAACCCCACCGACGAGTCGCTACTTGTAATGACGAGGCGTCACCAGAAGTGTTAATCATTATAATTATAATGTTCTATTTGTCGCATCAATTGCGACATTAAATAAAAACTTCTAAAACTTAGGCGTTTTCGCACTTTTGATTTCGATCACAACCGATAGATGGCAGCAGGGGTTCCATAAAGTGATTTTAATATGAATGAAATTATTTTCATATCTAATATATTTTATAGCTGTAAAGCTATTTGAAAATATAATTTAAAACAATAAATTTTAGATTTTTAAAAAAAAATTGTTACTTTATTTAGCGAATCGAGCACCACATATGAGCAACATTTTAATGAATCATATTTTTAATAAATTTATCTAATTTTTTCTCTTGTAATTAACAAATAAAAATTGCGGACACAAGTACTCGCACTCCCATTCGCATCATTTCTTGGCCCGATTGCCGTTCATGTGACACTTGACCAGATCTCCCGAGCAGAGCGCCGCCATCAGCGACACCTCCGCCGCCATAACTGTACCGCAAATAACTTGAGCCAACTCTTCGGCCGAAAAGTCGTTGAGCGCCAGAATCTTCACCATAAAAAACCAGCACAAATAAACAAATAATTGCCATTAAAACCCGTAAAACCGACCTCAAGACAGCCGCGCTGACTGGTCAGATGAGTGGCGCCGCCGACCGTTCCGACCTCGAGCGACGGCATCGTGCAGGACAGGTACAGATCGGCGCCGTCGTCACCGCCGGCCTCCATGAGCGTAATGCAGCCGCTGCTGCAGACCACCTGAGCGGGATCCTGACCGGTGGCGATGAAGATGGCGGCCACGGTGTTGGCCGCGTGCGCGTTGAAGCCGCCGATTGTGCCCGATATGCCCGAACCGATCAGGTTTTTCGATACGTTCAGAGCGACCAAATCAGCGACTCGTGTGTTGAGCACACTCTCCACGACCCGACCGGGTATCACAATCTCGGCCACAATTGATTTTCCTCTGCCTTGCATTTTAGGGAATACTTATAAAATAGATTAAAGCTTTATTATTTGTAATAGAGATATACCTTCGATCCAGTTATCGAGCGATGCCTTCTTATCGGTGCAATAGTTGCCGCTAATGCATGTCATTTCGATGTCCGGAAAGTGTTTCTCCAGTTCTTTGAGTGCCATTTCGGTGCCCTTCGACAGCATATTCATTCCCATTGCCTTTCCTGACCGCCGGTTAAATAGTTTTTCACAATTTGTTAGTCATTTCATATAAAAAATAGTTAACAGCTATTCTTATAATTTATAAAGTAATTTATAAGTTATAAAATTAATAATGCCATACCAGTAGTGGCCTTAAATCGTATGTAAAGATATCGCGCCACGACTTGAGTCTTGATCGATGTCAGTCTCGCGTAATTCGACGTCGAGTCGAACGCCTTTTTAATAGTGGCGTAATTTTCGTCGACCGACAGCCAGTTGTACGCATCGACCGCTTGTCCGGCGCTCGCGAACCGGACAACTGGTCCGCGAGTCATACCATTGCCGACGATATACGCCTTTACTTCGCCTGTCATCATAAAAAAAAACTTTCTACTAATTATAACTATATTTTAAAAATTACCCGATAGTCGAAACGCCCGACAGCCACGGTTAGCGCTGGCCACCAGACAGCCCTCGGTGGTGGCCATCGGCACCCGATAACGCTTTCCGTTCATCGGCAGCGGACCGACAATCCCGAGCGGAATCTGAACGTAGCCGATGGTGTTCTCGCAGCAGCACTCGTAGATCTGCGAGTAGTCATAGCCGACCACAGGTATCTTATCGACCGCTTCGGTGGTACCGATTTCGGCCGCAATGATTGACCGACGGATGGCCACCGAACGGTCTAAATTGCCGATCACTGACTCGAGTTTGCCGATCGAGAGGTGACCGTCGCTTACCAGCTGAGCGATTTCGGTGTCCGAAAGAGCTCTGTAGTCCGGTTTGATTTTGGTGTCGCGATTCAGCGATTCTTCGAGTTGAGCGACCAGTACAGAGCGAAGCCGTCCGACCATAACTTCGTCCACCGACGACCGGCGTCGTGACGTCAGCGGTAGAATCTGACGGCTTCCGCGCCGCGAATCACTAACCCAAACACCGGTGTTGACCGCACTCTCGACCGCCTCCTCGTTCTCCTCGAACGCCATAAACGTTGAGCCGAAAAACTTTCGCTGTTCCGAACCGTCGACCGTGATGGAGGAGCGGCGAAATCGGTCGGGCGTTGACTGACCGCTGCTGTCGATGGTGTCGCATATCGAATAGCGTCGATTGCGAACCTTATTTCGGCCGAGAGAGTCGATGTCGTACTGCTCGTCGTCGAACTCCTGCTCCGATGCCATCACTATTTAGTCTAATGAAGGATTGAGTCCTGTTGAAGATTTCGTAATTTACAAGTTATTGAATTACTTTATTTTATTTAAAATTTATTATTTGTTTTGATAACAACGATATTTTGATCACTTTTAAGTGAATTAATATGACGTTTCGAAGGGTTTAAACCACTTCTTCGTCAGATATATGTATTTTAATACTTTAATAAGTATTTTTTTTATTAATATAACTATTTTAAATACAAGTGTACGAAAGCAAACTAGTATTAGAAGTATCACTGCAACTGTTTTTTGACTTAACTAAAGACTGCACTGAAATTTAAAACAAAATATACATGTATTCGAGTTACAAATATTTTGCATGTTTACAGAAGTTGTTTACAGATACCTGTAAAATATAAGATACGTGCAAAATATTTGCAACTTGAATACCTGTATATTTTCTTTTAAACAACGAAAAAATGTATGAAAATTGATTACTTTATTTTAATAGAATATATTTACGATTCTATTTAACGATTTATTGGCAGCGATTATGAAGCTTTAAAAGTCTATTAAGCTTTTATTTATTGCTAGTTTTATAATCTTCGAACTTTTATTTTAAGTTTGCAAGTATTATAAAATTTTATTGAGCTGTAATTTTACTCTGTGTGAGCATTAAATAGAGTGAGAGAAACAAAAATTGCAAAAAAAAAATGTTTTCCTTATGTAATTTCTAATAATTTTCAATTTTATCGATATTACTTTTTTCAGTTAAATTTTATTATAAATTTGTTTATTTTTCTTAAATCAGCGAATTTATTGATTTATGTCATCGATTATTATTATTTTTAAAAAAATTCCACCGTTGCGTAAAAACTGTAAATTTTATTATTATTTTTTAGTTAAAATTTTTATTACTTCGTTATAATTAAACTTATTTTATAAGCCTAAAATTAAACATAATTGTCCACTTTTATGATTTCATTATTATTATTATGATTATTTTAAGAACACATTCACTTGAAAGTAGAAAAAATTGTTATTTATAATGAAATAAAAACTCTCTTCGCTTCCAGTCTTATCCTCTGTAACAAACAGTAATATAGTGTTTAAATTAAAACATTAATAGCTTTGAGTTTTTTTTACAAAAACGTAAAAACTGTAAAATAATATTTTATTCGTTATATATTATGTTTCAACCAAAACAGTTAGAAAATAGATTGAATTAAATGCCCAGAATGCTGACAATTTTTTTAAGATTAGTTTATAGATTTAACATATTAAGAGTCTTCTCAAATCCATAAGCTTTCTTAACAAAGTCAATATCAGCGAAAAATGTTTATTAATAATACTTTTACAAACCGTGTTTTTTTTAATGTAAGTTAAAATTTTCATTAATGCTATTTCCTTATTAATAAATCAGTTATAATAATTTAATCGCTACCAGTCATTGTTCGCCGTTATAAAAAGTTAATATTTTATAAAATATAATTTTCTCTTTATTACTGAATAATGCTTTGTTTTAAATTTAAAAAACAATTAAAATTAAAAATCGGTTATAATCTATACTGTTTAAAAATTTGTGAAAAAACTTATTTTAAAAGTTTAACTCAACAATTAAAATACATTGTTGGCAAGTTATATAGAATATAGTTATATAAAATACATGTTATATAGATTACGGATAATTAACAATAAAAAAGTTTTGCTCCGATTTAGAGATATTCGAAGTAAATCCAAACGATGGCCACTCCTCGAGTGTCATCGCCGACCGATGCCAAGTCGGCAGCGCTCGCACCACAATCGCGCCCCTCTTTCTCAGCTCGTACTCAATGTCGGCCTCAAAGAAACGGCCGCGCGTTTTAAAATTTACAGCTAAATTGCCAGTCTTTCGATTGTAAACGCCTCGCGACACGTATCCGTAAGGCTTGATCTTCTCTCCTCCAGAAATTTCCGCTTTCACTCTGTACTCATTGTCGACTAAAACCTCAGTCAGCGATACGTTAAATTTGGGAAATCGTACCGAAATTACATTTTCTTGACTCTCGTCTTCACTCGCCTCGATATCGATGGCATACGTTTCGTTGGTCTTCCTATTCAGTGTCCGACTCTTAATCGTAAACAGATCGATATAATCCCTATCGGTGTCCACTTTTACGGTCACATTTGTTCGGTGCGACGAATTGGTTGTCGGACAGTGAAGCTCGACGTCATAGATGGCGGTGTAATTGTTGGCCCGAGTCTGTTGTGAAATGAACAGTCGCTGTGGCGGCAAATTAGTTCGCCTGTCGGTCGCCGTCCAGTTCGCCACATATTTTTCCGATGTCTCCGACCTGAAGATCTTGACTTCATGGTCGAGATTAAGAGGTAAATAGTGGATTGTTATTCGGTTCTCTTCAGATGTTTCATTCTTAGTGTTTAATATCGGCCTGAGTTTAAACCCGTGGTAACCAACTCTGAATAGATTGTAATCAAAGCTCTCACCCCATCGAAGATCGAGCGTATGATTGTCTTCAATCATTGATGTGTCACTTTCATAGCGCAAACCGTAATCAATGCTATAGTCATACGCTGGCCATTGAGTGGATCGCATTTCGTGTTTGACTGTTAAGTTTAACTTTATTTCCGAATCAACTAAAGTTAACTTATTTGTGGTCAGAAACAACGCTTTCATCGTCTCCTGTGGGCCATCCCTCAACCGGTATTCCACGAGCCGTTCGACAAATGCCGACTCGCCATCATCGCCGTACGTCAGTTCATCGCGTCCGCTGATATTCATGACTAACAGATCAACACTTTGCAGTGAGATGACATACGTCTGGCTATAGCCGATGGCCGGCCAGCCGTGTCTGTCGTATACCATCATAAACTATATATTGATTGTCTTCGGTTTCGTAGTTGAGCCGCACTATGGCTGTCCTATTGATTCGCTCTAAACTAATAAACCCGATCATCACTTTGGGCTCGATTTGATCCCAACTTTGATATTGAATTCTGTTCTCTATCCGTACTTCATTAGCAAACGTCTCTTCGAGATGTCTGCGATACAGAGATAAGGATAGAAATTTTCAATTACAAAATAAAATTACTCGTAATAATTATTTTTCAATACCTAAAAACTAGATGAGAGCTTATATGAACGGATCGTCCGCTCTGCCACTGAAAGAAGACTATCGCATCTCCGCGGCTATCGTTAACCGTACGCCACTCCTGTCTGTACACCATTTCCCGACCCGAATAGTTGGCGCTGGCGTTTAGCGATCCACTCGTTAGGTCTAACTCAATAGCGGTGGTATAAGCGCTGTCGCTCTTGTTTGGATCAGTTTTGTCGAGTTTCGAGTTATACATTTTAATGCTCGACGGTTGTCCTAAATAATAGCTACTTATACAATATAAGGTATGATCACATTGTATGTATAGCGGGAAGACGAGCATTGAAATCCGTTCGTCGTTATAAACAAATACATCTGTATTGGTGTACATATGCTTTAAATAGTGTTTATAATGAATGCCGTCGACGAGATCGCGATTCCACGAGATTATCAACTCGTTGATGGTTAGCATTTTATGGACAAATTTATCTGATTTGTATGTGGACTGCGCTATATCTGTTAAATTATAAAAAAAATTTAAGTTAAGCGCCGGAAACTGAGTGGACTCGAGAACAGAGAGCGACGAAACCAATGGTAAATATTTGATCGAATTTGAATCGTTTAATAAAAACTTAAGCGTAGATAAGTAGTGAGACGACCGGTCGGGTGGTGGCCATGGGTTATGAAAGTCCCGAATAGAGTTTTGATATAATGACTTGAACGAGATTTTCTGTGTAGTGTTTTGCCAGTTATACTCAGCGCTAAAGTCGATTAAATCGATTTCGATTGCCATTAAAAGCGCCAAAAGTATCTGATTTTTACTACTGTTATTGGTGTTGTTGTTGTTTATGGTGTCCAACGAGACCGTCAACTCGTTGGCTTGAATTATTTGTCTGAATAGCGCTGATTTGTTAAGGTTGGCGTTAACAATGTATGAGTTGAGTGGTGTATGGATTCTGGTTTGGTATGTGTTGTCCGCTGGAGATGAGAGCTCGATATCGATGCGTTTGATTGATTCGAAATATGGGAGTCGTTCGAGGAGTGCACCAGAATTGGCGATCGAGACGTTCAGCAATGATTGCGCTCCTGAACGGAGGTTCAGCTCGATATTCAGTTCGGTATTAGATTTGTTGCTGAGACTCATTTCGATGTTATAAATGCGTTTCAATTTCTGGTCCAATCTTAAAGAATAGATTATAAATAAAATTGATTAATTTTTTCACACACAAAAAAATAAAATAAATCCTACATTATTAGAAAATAACATACTTATTATGAAATTTAATGTAAAACTCTTCGGATAGATATTGACTCCAATTGACATAAAACTCTACTTTACTATTAAATAGAGTTTTATAGATAGCCTGCTCTTCACAGGAACAGAGAGTTAATTCATTGACATAATTGGATCTCCAGTTGTATTCGGGAAACTGAGAGGATGTAAACATTATTTGCACACTTTTCGTTAGTAAATCAGGGCTCTTATCACTAATTATGGTTAATTGAATGTTTTCATTTAAATCTAGCTTATATTCGACTATTAAATTCCCAGTTTGACGATCACTGTCGGTGTTGTTTATCAAAGCTCTGACTCTGGCGTCGATTTGAAAAACTCTCAAATTAAAATCCATATTAAATTGTAAATTCTTAAACACTCTATTTTGTAGATACGAAACGTATTTATTTTCATCAATTTTCGGCCAAATTCGATCGGATAGAAGTGGTTTATCTCGATGTCCGCCACTCTCGTCCCTCATTAACGCCACACTTCCGTAGAATGAAATTTTCTCATTCTTACCAAAAGTTGTTACTTTGATTCTCGGTTTAAATTCTTTAAACTGCTGTTTATGTTGAGATTCCACTCCGAGTTCGACGCGATATTCAATCACATCATTGCCGCTCAATTCGAGAAGTAGACCACAGCTGTTACTGTCGTGAATACCTGCCATCGATGCCGTCATAACATTCCACGGCGTGAATAACTTAAATCGAGCGCTATTATGATTGTTCAGCGATACCGGTATTTGAATGTCAAATAAGATTTTTCTGTTCGATTGCAAATCGGATGTGTATAAGAGTAGCTTCCATTGATTAGATTGCAATTCATTACCGGTCGCTTTTCCAAACGAGACTACAATTGATTTGACGTTTTCATCCGTATTTGTCAGCGATATTTCCGATTTGTTACGGATATCTGTGGATATCTTTTCATAGCATAAAAATATTCCTAAAATAAATTTTTGTAATTTTAGAAAAAAATTTTACATTTTTATTTTTAAACAGTTCAAGTAAATTGGTTTCAATTAATTTTGATAACTAAGAAAGTCTCGATTAAGTGAATGAATTCCAAGGAATACTCCAGAATTTTTTAGCTTATTTTGTGTTTGGCAAAAGCAAGCTTATGGATTT
>JAQIYA010000076.1:0-32732 GCA_034699355.1 Microtritia minima | reverse complement strand
TGACATTTTGTTTTGTTCAATCGTACGATTATTTCGTTAAGTTTAAATGTAAGCATACTCTATATATTGTTAGCATTCAGGTCATGCTGATTACGGCAACAATATAATACTGTATAATATTATTTTAGTGTTGGTAAGACTAAAGCTTCACGTTTAGTCTTTAAAAGTATTAAAACAATTATTGCTAATATTCCGAATATTCTGAATATTTACTATTACATTCCGAATATATTCTGTACTTTAATTTGTTTATATTGAACACATTAATTGCAATCATGCGAAAAATGAATGTAATTAATTGACTAAAAAATAAAAGTTCACCTTATACTTTGTGGTGCCATTAATTCAAGTAAAAGTATGGATTCTATAAAACAAAATTAGATTTTTATTGAGTAACAATAATTTTATTAATTAAACTATACATCATAAATTCTTATCATTCTTAAACCATTTTTAAAAATATTTATTTATTTATTTAATAAGTTAATGTAATTTCAAATATTATGCTAATTTATTGTAAAATTAAAACAAATTTTTAAAATTTAAATATTTCACACTATTTAAGCCTTATATCATTTGTATTTATATTTATTTATATTAAAATTAGCCATTTATTTATTTACTCTTTATATACAAGTTTTATTTTATCATTTTGAAAATTATTCTTTTTATAAAATAAAGATAAATTTTATAGAATCAACATTTTTTGTGTATTTAAAACATTTTAAACGTATAAATAAAACCATAAATGTTTGTTTTATCAATAATATAAAGTGACATCTGATAAAATTATTTTAACAAAGCAGAGAATAACCATTTAACATAATGATTTATATACATGACATATATATGACAATTATTTTAGAATATTTTAAAATTAAAGATTCAAATTATTTATGTTGGATTAAAAATTGTATTGAAGAAAACAATTTACAAATGACTTTTTTTATAAAGTAAAATATTCTTGTATAGAAGTAAATTGTGCTCATTGTTGTTAATTGTTTATTGTTTAATAAGAGTAAATAATATAAATCTTCATACTTTCATCATTATAACGATTTTTTGATGCGTAGTGTAGAATTAAAAGCTGAAAAGAGGAGCTATTCTTTCAATTTGCAAGATTTTCTTTTAAGTTTAGAAATCAAATAACATGATAGCGTTACTTATAGTTAATTCCGTTGCGCTATTAAATAAAGTTAATCATCAAACTTTTCACTTTAATAGTATGACAAATTAAATAAATTTGTTAGTTTTAAATAATTATTTATTTAAAACTAAATAATATTGAATTTAATTGAATTTAATATTATAAGTAAATAATGGAATTTTCAGTTGAAAAGATCTTCAAAATTAATATTTAAGGAGTAATAAATTAATATTTAAGCGAATTAAATAAATAAAATATTAAATTATTCAAAATTTCAACATTTAAGCAGATATTCTTATTCATGTATAATAGATTATTTGTCTAATACTAGAGTAGCACATTGTAATAAACAATGAATCACATTAAATGTTTAATCGGTTAGATTTGTTTATTGTTATAAATTTAAATGTGATAAATACAAGAAAAAATGAAACTAACGAGTTCTACGAGTTTGCATTAGTGTATTCTTAGACTGTTAAAAATTTATTCTTAACACTTCAATTGATGGAATCTCAAGAATGAAATATGATTTTATAAACAATCTTTATTTAGAATATATTACTTTTGTCATATAAAAAAAATAAAATAATTTCCAAATATTCTCATTTGTGAATTTATTTATTTCTCTCTTAAACTAATATCTCTTTAAAATAATTAATCAAAAGTATTTTTCTTGAAAATTTGCCATAAAATTGAAAAAAATAAGATACTCTAATTTTAAAAATCTTGTAATCTTGTAAATCTTTCAATTTAGTATTAACTATTAGTTATAAATATAGGTTTTTATGTTTACTTTTCATTCAGTTAATAATTTCGTCCCCTTTATAGCAAATTCAAAATTATTAAATAATAAATTTTATTAAATTATCAAATGTTGATAACAAGTTAAACGATTAAATGTTACTCACCAATCGCTGCCCACCTGCAGCACATTACAACAAACGGCATCGACAGGTGATACACGTGTCGATGAGCTATCCTAAGAAATATATCGTTTCTTGGGTTATACTTTTTTAAAATTTACAGCATATTTAAAATAATTGTAAATTATTTATCAATTATAATAATTCATTTTTATTCTTGATTTTGTGATAAATTTATTATAAGTAATTTGATATTGCAATAAAATTAATTAATTTATGTGAGTCCATAATATTGAATCAAAGGATAAAAAAAATATTAAAAACAATAATTAAGAAACGGATTGTGATTTCACGGATAAAGGCATCACTAATTTATCTCTATATGAAATTTTCTGATTTCTCAAGATATGTTTTATAAATTCGTGCGAAAATAAAGCTTTAAAACAAATTTTTAGCCAAAAGCCAAAATAAATAAACTTTCGAGAAAAAAGTAAGAGAGAAACATCTTTTTTATAAAATGAGTGATTCGTAAAAAAGAATGGATGAGTTATTTCAAATGCATAATCAAACAAAATCATTATACAATTGTAATGTTAACATTTCAATTGAGCCTAAATCATTACATTATGATCATAAATGGACATTTGAGAAAGCAATAATTGAAATTTTTATACTTTTAATTACTTATATTAATTAAATTTCATATTGATTTTTGATATTCTTAATATTTATCCTTTGATTAAAATATACAACAAGCAATGTTTATTAATTATTTACAAATTATATCAAATGTTTAAAAAAATATATTTCAACTTGCAGTTAAAATTATAAATATACAAATATATTTGTATACTCTCATCACAATTATTAGTATACTCTCATCACAGCTATTCAGCCAAAAGTCATATCATTGTCAAACTCATTATATGCTCTGCGCGTTGAAGCGTTAATATGTGAAGCAGAATCATCCTAATATAATAATCAAATCATTACAGCACAACATTCAGCTAATATCGAAAATAACTTACTGTGTATCCATCGTCGTTCACCTGTTCCACATATTGATATTTCTTATCCTTATAATATTTTCCAGCTTTATTTAAATAAAGCACGACTATATCACAGATAATTGTAGTCTAATAACAATTAAATATTTTAATTACATTCAATTATGTAACAATATATTGATAACGAAAAATGACTTACAATAGCCAACAAACCAAGTCCAGAGCCTATTTTAATGACAAGTGGAATGAAACTGAATTTACCGGCAGAGCCGTTGACCAGCAAAACGAAACGAATGCCAATGGCTTTGAACAAAGTGCGCGAATTCTCATAATAGTTGGCGTACCGAAAGTTCCAGCCCTTCGCTATTTTAGTATAGGGATCGTCGAGACGTCTAAACTGATAATTAGGTACGCAATATTTCAAATTCAAGTCTAAGTCACAGTTCCAGTTAATTTCGATGCCAATGACGGCCCCATCTCTGGCGACGGCGTCGTAGTCGACGTTCGCCTGTTTCACAATGTCTGACAGAACAAACACCGGACAGCCGGCGTTCGAGTTCGGGTCGTAGTGACACGATCTCAAGTACGACGCGTTGCTTATGTCTAAGATGTTATGGCGACGAACTTTGTATTCGTTGAATTCGATGCTGTTCTTGATTAAAACCGTGAAATTTTTGGTGGCAGTAAAGAGAGGCGTATTGTTTTTGAGTGGAGTGTTGTCCTTCTCGATCGGACACCAGCCCTCGATTTCGCACGTATGAACTCCAGGCCGAGACGAGTTCACGCAACGGCCGGTCGACACGCCTTTGCACACAATTTTAAACGATATCACAATTTTTTACAATTAAATAATTAATTTCTAATTGAATACCGTGTCCGAGAAGAAACACTTTGTCGAGACACGAATTGGGATCATTCGGATCGCAAATGGCTTCAGAGATGCCGGCGTCTTCGGCACACTTTCCGAGCGTTTGATTCGGCGATATAATTAAATTTGTGGTCACAAAAAATGCTCCGTTTTCCTAAGAAATACAGACAATTGAGAGCAAACACACAAACATGTGAAGGCCTGGCGTGTCGTACGGACGCGGGAACCACCAAATCAGAGATGTCCCAAACGCGTCGATACAGATCGATGTCCAGCAAGTAATCGTCGTTGAAGTCATCGACGGTCAGGTTAGTGGTGGACACGACTCCCTTCACTTTAGTGGTGACCGAACTCTCTAAACCGACCGATTCTTGATAACCCTTTTCGTACACAATTATGTAACTGAAACACAATGCGGTTAACGATTAACAGCGCAGTCAATGGCAGCTCATTATTGCGGTCTTAATTACCCGATTATATACGCAAATATAGCGAACTGAATGAGTCGATTCAAAATTCCCACCTTTTTGTTTTTGATTTGCACTATTTTAGGCGTTTCGTACTGAAAAAAGCTGACAACCATTCGCTTCACCGCTTCCTTGAAACCCATTTCAAGAGTCTCACCAAACTTTTTAACTCACACTTTCAGTCTTTGTCTCTTCACTGCAAACAATTCGAAGCGAAATTGATTTTTAAAAGCGAGAAATAATTAGTTTAACTATTAAAGGGATAACTGATGAATGATTACATGACTGACAAACAGCAGAAACGCCTACCATTGCATCGCAAACAAAATAAACAGCAAATCAAAAAAACCTCATTTAGCGCTCACTGAAGTGCCTATTTTTAAATTTATATCCAAACAAATTGGCGATTAATCGCTGTTTGAGTATTTCAGTTTGAACTTAGAGTATAATAAATTGCGGTTTACTAATCGATGCCATATATTGTATAATTTAGTTGCAGTAAAATGTAAAATTGATTACATCTACAAAATAAATAAGAGAACCTCAAAATGATTGCTACTTTAAATAACTATGCATTAAGTTTTGCGTCACATTAAGTTCATTTTATTGATTAGTAATTTGGCAAATATTTTATAGTAGAAATTTGAAAGAAAAATAGTTAATCTAAATATTTATAAAATAAATATTTTTTAAATAACATTATTTATTTATAGAAATTATTGTCTCGTTTGGCGTGAGTTTGTGTAAATATAATTAAATTATATAAATAAATAATTCAAACTTATAAGTGACGTTCAATTAATGTAAATTTAATTAATATCTCAAAACCAGAGCATACATAAAAATAAATGAGTATTTGTTTATATAATATTTGATCAGCGATTACAAAATTTTTAATATGTTATATATTTTGGTTTTCTATGCATTAAATTAAGTAAATGTTATAGAAATACTTCAGAGTATTTCAAATATTTTGATTGAAAATAATTGAGAGGCATGTGCTCTGTTCGCAACTGGAGCTCAATTAGTAGTTGTTTATAAAAGAAATGAGACTAAGAGTGGATTGCAATCGAGAGTGGATAGCATTTGATGATTGTTTCATGGCTGTAGAATTTTTATCTGTGAATTGACTTTTTTCAAAATATTGCAAAATTTAAAAGATTTTGATATTAGAATTTACTGTTAAAATAGTAATGAGTTTAATTAAATCATAATTAAATTTAAAGCCCCGAGTAATCATTTTATGCTAATTTTATTTTTAAATACGCAATAAATAGAGAACATGACAATACATTACATGGTTATCATTGGAAAACTATAAGCAAGTTTACTCAACTGCAAACTCAATGTTACAAATTATGAAACTTTGTATATAAAAGAATTTGTGAATTCGGTTAATACAATCATTTAAATTCGTTCGTCAAATTTTGGGAAATTTATCATTTTTAAAACTTTTAGAAATGAATTTTAAAAAGTTATCAACAAAAAACACGATAGAATAGGGTTTTTTTGCATAAACAAACAATTTATTATTAATTATTTATCTATAAAAATATCCAGTAATAGTTTGGTCAATTGACTTTTAATCCAATTATGGAAAAAAGATATTATTTTTAAAATAGAGATAATACCGAAACATTAAAAGCTAAAAACATTTTTGTTAAGTTAATGCAGTAATAATGCTTTTTATTTTTCAGGGAGAATTTTCTCCCTTATATGATCCAAAGGTGACCTTACCCTACCTTACCCTCTCACTCCACTCCCCCTAACGAAGAAAAGGGTCTCCAAATGATACCCATTTTGGTACACTTTTTTACCTCTAACGATGTCATTTAAGATGGACAAGTTGTTCGGTATTAGCTACTAAATGTTTGTATATAGTAATATAATAGTAAGTATTGCTAAAGAAATAGTTTAATAATATTTTAAAATTTTTTATAAAAAAAAACTATAACAATACCATTCTAACAAATAAATATAAATACTTAAAGCAAGCTTACAATAACACCAAAGTTTTAATAAACCAAAATTAAATATACAAACAAAGACGAGCGGAGCATGTGTTTGATTAAATGCAAACACGAAAATTGTTTCTAAATTTAATGTCGCATTTAGTTTTAAAATGAATAAATTACAGACCATTTACAGAACAGTTGATTAATTTAATTGAATTAAAGTTTTCAGACGTTGGCGTTATTATTGAAACTATTGTCGACCAATAGAGTGCGCTATGACTCCATACACACAACACACACACGTGTTTCGGTTTCGTACCATTAATTGTTTTTTCATGTTTAATGTTAACTTGAAATTTATTTTATTGCAATTTTATAGCTTATATTTTATCACAACTAAAACTTTGTAATTCATTAACGAGAAGACAACATCAATAAAGTTAGAGACGAATAATTTCGAAACGGAAAACATGTCGTTAAGCGAAGTGAAGCGAGTGTTGACTCAATTCAAGCACGAAAGCGGCCAAACGTTTGGCGCGCCGTTTGACGTCTCGTTAGACATAACAGTCGATAAGTTGCAGATCATATGCAATGCTATTCTCGAAAACGAAGAGCAAATTCCGTATTTGTTTTTCGTGAACGACATCGAAATAACGGACGCGTTAAGCAAAACACTAGAGTCGAGGCCAGAGTTGTTCAAATCGGAGAAATGCTTGCAAATCGTGTGCGCCCGACAGGCGTTGTATCGCGTGGAGGCCGTCAGTCGCTGCAGCTCTTCGATGAGCGGACACACCGAAGCGGTCATATCTGTGGCGTTCAGTCCCGACGGCACACATCTGGCCAGCGGTTCCGGCGATACGAGCGTTCGCTTCTGGGATGTGAACACTGAAACGCCTCACTGGACGTGTAGCGGACACAGGAATTGGGTGCTCGCCATCGCGTGGGCGCCCAATGGCTCCAAACTGGCCTCTGCCTGTAAAAATGGGACCATCTTTATATGGGACCCCAAAAGTGGTCAACAATTAGGAAATCCTCTTTTAGGGCATAAACAATGGATTAATCATATCGTTTGGGAACCATTGCATTGGTTTGTTTGTATTTATTAATTCAGGCTTATGTTTATTATTGTTTTGATGATAATCGCCAACAGTTATAATAATTAAACTAATTATTCAATTAATAAAGTAATATAGAATGTCGACGTTTGGCGAGTGCCTCTAAAGATGGCTCAATCAAAATATGGGACGTGATTCTTCATCAGGTGTTGATAACTTTGAACGGACACATACAGAGTGTCACCTCTATTAGATGGGGAGGAATGGGCCTCATCTATACGGGCTCTCAAGACCGTCTAATCAAAGTTTGGAGGAGTGATGATGTTAGTGATTGAATTTTGTGTTCATAGCTAAACCACAATAATTAACATAAATTTCTATATTAATTTAGGGTACTCTTTGTCGCACACTTGAAGGACACGCTCATTGGGTCAACACTTTAGCTCTTTCTACTGATTATGTGTTACGAACGGCTGCTTTTGATCCGCAATTTTCTAACGATAATTACGAATGTATGAACAATGATTTAATGGAGAAGAAAGCTCGCGAGCGTTACCATACTGTTAGAGGAGAAGGTGAACGACTAGTGTCTGGTTCTGACGATTTTACGCTATTTTTATGGTATCCGGAAACTGATAAAAAATCAATTACAAGAATGACTGGTCATCAGCAACTTATCAATGATGTGAAGTTTTCGCCCGACGGACGGATAATAGCGAGCGCTTCGTTTGATAAATCTATTAAACTTTGGGACGGAAAGAATGGAAAGTAAGTCATTAAGCAATTAAATGATTTTTAAATATAAACGTTTTTAAAAATAAGTTTAATTTTACAAAATCTATAAATTAGAATTTTAATTTTTAAATATAGTTTAAATATAATCGCTAAGTATAATATTAATATTCATACTATAATAATCTTTATTTATTTATTTATTTATTTATTAGTATTTAAGGAAACATGAATTAAATAACATTATACGATAAGTTTATACTTATCTAAACTTAACTAAACTTAATTTTATTAAATTTTATTATTTTTGTAAACTTGACATATGATGATAACATGTTAAAATACATTCTCCGTTAATACCCTAAATGTACGAATATATCCAAGAAAATATTGCATTTTGTAAGAGATCAAAAAGTGATTTTAGTGTAAAGCTGTCATATTTTTTTCTAAATTTTTCGAGCTATTCGGTCTATTCGGTCGTTATCGACTCGTTTGCCCATTTCTTTTCATTACACACCACTGTAATAATTTTAGGAATTTTTTTTTATAAAATGATGTGCGGGTATATATTTGTACTTTTAGGGTAATTATAGTATTTATCAAAGTTATAAATAACATCAATATTGCATATAAGTTATTAATATTATGCACTTAAAAAATTATTACTAATAAATATTGTGAACTTTCGTGATGAGATCAAAATTTGTGACGAATATTTGACGTAAAGCTAAAGCAATTGGCATTAAAATAATTAAAATAATTTTTTATTTGAATTTGTTTTTGATAATTGTATTAATAAATATAATTGCTTAAATATATGATTTCAATTTTAGATTTATAACCTCATTGAGAGGTCACGTTAAATCCGTTTATCAAATTTCCTGGTCGTCAGACAGCAGACTGTTGGTCAGCGGCAGCGCTGACTCCACTTTGAAGGTTTGGGATATTGGCTCAAAGAAGTTATTGACTGATTTGCCCGGACATGCAGACGAGGCAAGTGTCACAAGTGTTTAGACATCTTTAACAATTAAAGCCTATTAAAGTGAATTAAGTTTTTATGATTACTTTACAAGTAATCATAAAATATTAAATAATTGACATCTAATTTAAATTACTTAAGTTAAATTTAGTACATATATTTTATCACTCTTTATATCAACAGTATTATAACTTACTGTTGTTTTAAGATGACTGTAGTTTTCATTTATTAACGAATTTGTCTCGAATTCACAATTTCAATTTCACTGTATTACTCGGATTACCTTTAATAGTACATATAATTACCTTTAATGTATGTAATTATTGATACATTAAAAATGTTGTTCGAAGGTGTACGCTCTCGACTGGAGTCCAATCGGTGAGAAAGTAGCGAGTGGTGGAAAGGATCGTGTGCTCAAAATGTATGTTTATTTATTTTACATTCAATTACAATTAATATGGAATAATAATAATAATTTGTTTATAAAATCAGATGGAGAAGATAATACATCAATGGATATGTGTAGCGAAATATAAATTAAGTATGATTCTTGAAAATAAACAAAATAAAATGCCAGCGATAAGTATAAAAAGAGTAAAGAAGCAAATTTGACTCGACTCTCGACTTCGATTCAGAGAGAGTCGTCCGATTGAGCGCATTCATTCAAGGCATCCAACAGCGAATCGGTAACTGAAGATTGTTCTCCATTGGCGTCAGTGCTGGTCAGACGAAAGTCGGAATTGCTGGGCGTTGTGAATGCTTTTTGAGACATGTACGCACCGCTATCCGACTCGTTATTATCTGTGGTTCGGCTCGAATTTGGAGAGACATTAGTGAACGATTGCGGTGAAGGCGCCGACGGTTCCACTGATATGTTGGGCTCGGTGTTCGATTTTTTCATCTCGTGATCAGAGCTATCATTAGTGGAATTGTCGAACAAATGTTGCATCAGTTCGACGGGAAGTCTGCAATTGTTAGGCAGTGTTTCGGCGCATTTTGGGTGCGATACGGCCGAACATTCTGTGCATTTCAGTGCTTTTCTACCGAAATGTATAAAATCGGCGCACAAAACGCACTGAGCTATGAGTTGAGTCGAAGTCTCAACAAAACGATGCGGAATATTATGAGTCATTTTCTGATGACTCGACTGTGATCTTAGGAATGCGCTCTCGTCTGCAAAATCGAGAATCTTCTTCACCGGTTCTTCAACTAAATTATTACTTTCGCAATCATATATGTTAAGCGCTTCTTTTTGCTGCGACTTCACTATATTTATATTGTTTTCTTTGTTAATAGACATCTTTAATTGTAAAACTATAAAACAATTTTGTTAAACATGATTGTTATTATAATGTAAATACAAAGCATTTTAATATTAAATAAAGTTGATTTATCTTCACCTTCTGACTGATAATAGTCTAATTCAGATTTAATTTTGTTGAGCTCTTGAGTGAGGCGTCTATTTTTGGTGCGTTCCTCAGCAAAAGCTTTGTCCAAATCTTTAAACTCTAGCGGACACTGACGATCATTAGGAGCTAATTTTTTAATGGGTGTAGTTATGCTAAATAAAGGCTGTTTATAAGAATGCCACCAATTAATTGCAAATGAATATACAGTACACTTTGTGTTAGCAGTTTAATGTTTGTTTACCTTCTTTTGCTTATCTAGCTTTTCGACCTTCTCTTGCAAGAAGTCGATCAACTTTAACTGTTGGTTTATAGTCTCTTGACTCATAATCTTCTCTCGGCTGATCTCTTCCTCTCTCGCGCCCAAATGGTAGTGCAATTGATTGATTTGCGAGTTTAGCGACTCCTCTTTCTCCATCAGATTTTGCAGCGCAAGCGTCAGCTTCTGATTAGACTCTTTCAAGTTTCCAATTTCAGTCAAATACTTGGCCGCCTCTTCTTTAATTGCGAACAAATGCTTTTCGAGACGACTCTCTTTGGCCCTTAGACTAGATATGGTTTCGTCACTCGACGACAAATCTTGATGCCTAACATTTAGCTGCTCTTCAAAGAAACGCGCTCTTTGTCTCTCATTTTGGAGTTCGCGTTCAAATTTGTTGTGATCGGCTTCGAGTTGTTTACATTCTTCCTCTTTGGCGTCTATATAATGATGCAATTGACTGAGTTGAGCGCTTAACGACTCTTCTTTTTTCCTCATACCTTGCATAGTGAGCGTCAACTTCTCATTGGTTTCATTTAAATTTCCAATTTTGGCCAAATTTTGAGCCGCTTCTTCTTGAATTTCGATCAAACACTTTTCGAGTCGACTTTCCTTGAATTTCAGGCTAGAAATCGTCTCATCACTAGTGGACAAATCTTTCTGTCGAATATTAAATTTCTCTTCAAAGAGATGAGCTCTCTGTCGCTCTTTTTCGAGTTCGCATTCTAGAAAAGATGATTTCTCTTGTTCGCACTTGATTTGCTCTTCACATTTCTTTTGCTCGGCTTCGAGTCGCTTATATTCCTCCTGTTTTTCTCTCAATTCGTTGGTATACTTTTGTCTCAGTGTTTCCATTTCTTTGTAAAGTCTCTTCACTTCAGTGGTGGTCTCGTTTTTGTCGTTTAATAACATCTCTTTTTGTTTGCTCTGTCCATTGCATTTCAACTTCAATTGATTACCTTTCAACTTGAATTGTTCGGCCTGAGTCTCGATCTCAAGACACTGAGTCCTTAGAATTGCATTATTTTTGGTTAACTTTTTAATAGTGGACTCTTTTTCATCGCATTCTTCTTTCAAAGTATTTAACTTATCTGTCGACTCCTTCTCTATTCTTTCTGCCTGAGCCTTAATTTCAGTGTATTGAGTCTTCAATGTTTCGTAATTTTTTGATAACTCCTTAATCTCAATCTCTTTATTATCGCTTTCTTGTTTTAAATCATTAAACTTATCCATTAATTCTTTCAGTTTATTTTCGTCGTGAGTCTCGATCTCAACACATTGAGATTTTAATGTTTCGTCGTTTTTGGTTAACTTTTTAATTGTTGAATCTTTGATATCGCATTCCTCTTTCAAAGTATTCAATTTATTCAATAAATCTTTTTGCTTACTTTCAGCCCTCGTCTCGATCTCAACACATTGAGTCTTCAATGTTTCGTTGTTTTTTGTTAACTTTTTGATTTCCAAATCTTTTTTGCCGCTTTCTTTTTTCAAACCGTCATATTTATCCATTAACTCCTTCTTCTTATTTTCTTCTTTAGTCCTGTTCTCAATGCACTCGTTTTTCAATGTTAAGGAGTTCTTCTTCAATGTTTTAATTTCCGACTCTTTAGTATCGCATTCTTGTTGCAAAGCTTTCAATTTACTCGTCAACTCCTTTTCCTTACTCTCGACCTGATTCTCAATCTCAGCGCATCGAGTCTTCAATGTATCGTAATTTTTCGATAACTCCTTAATCTCAATCACTTTTTCATCGCATTCTTCTTTCAAAGTATTTAACTTATCTTTAGACTCCTTTTCTTTTCTTTCTAATTGAGCCTTAACTTCAGCGTATTGAGACTTCAATGTATCGTAATTTTTCGATAACTCCTTAATCTCAATCACTTTTCCATCGCTTTCTTCTTTTAAAGTATTTAACTTATCTTTAGACTCCTTTTCTTTTCTTTCTAATTGAGCCTTAACTTCAATGTATTGAGACTTCAATGTTTCGTAACTTTTCGATATCTCCTTAATTTCAATCTCTTTTTCATCGCTTTCTTGTTTTAAATCATTAAACTTATCCATTAATTCTTTCATTTTACTTTCGTATTTCTCGTATTTCTCGTATTTCCTCTTCACTCGTCTCAACACTTGCATCGCTTCAGTCTCGCTATTCTTTCGGTCTTCTCTCTCCGCTTCGAGCTGTCTCTTGTAAGCCATCACTTGCTCTCTCTCGTCGTCACACTTCTCTTGCAGCGAATCAAAGTCACTCTTAATGCGATTGTGAAGCACTTCGTGTTCCTCGAGACGAGCCCTCAATAGCCGTATCTCTTGCTTATCGCTGTTGTCGTCGCCGCTGGCCATTGAGGTCACAGCCGTTCGGGTGACAGCGCTCGTCGTCTCACTCGACGTTTGGCTCTCCTTTTGAGTCGCCATTTGTTGTGACATAAGTGTATCGTTTTGTCACTTCAAATATATCAGTTTATCGTATGCTTTGCTTATTGATTGCCAATTATCGAAACAGTTTGGACTAAATAACGATTAAACACGATAATGAAAATATTATTGAGCGTAGACTTGACTGATGGCAGTCAATGGCAGTGAACGGCAATGCTTAGCGATGCGTCACATGAGTACAACTATGTGTAGTTTAAAGTAGCGTTCATGCGCTCCTATTGGCTGCGATGAGCGCACGTTTTGTCGCCACTGTCTCACTATTGGCTGTATTCTGCGTAAACAACAATCGCTGTCATAACAATAATAAGTAACAGATTTCTGTAACGAGATTTAAATTCTCGCTTTTGTTCACGCGTTTAGTCTTTTTTAATTTAAATCCTAAGCTAATGATTTTTATTGTAATAATAAAAATATTTGTTTAATCTATATAACTATTAAAATAACAATGTTTGTGTGCGTGAGTTGCCAACAATGTATTGATGCCTTTATATTTGTTTATTTTTGAAATAATTTAAAATAATTTTAAAATATAAGTTTAATTGAGGAGTTGAAAGGAATAACGGCGGATACAGTAATAAGCAGGGCATGGATTTATAGTTATTTATTCGCTATCAAATAGTTTCTATAATAGTTATTTATTTTGGACCAAATAGTTGCTTAAATAGTTTCTTATTTTTTAAAAATTACATTAAAATTTAATTTAATTATCAATTTGTGAGACAATTTTATGAATTTTAGACAAAAAAATTTCGAAACTTTTTTTAAATTTCATTTTTAAACCTCAAAATATCTGCAATGAGTTTAATTTTTAAAACTATCTGCAATGAATTTTTTCCCAAAAATCCTGGGCGAGGATCATAGGTTATCAAATAATTAAAATACCCATTTTTATAACTTGGTTTAACACTATTTACATTTTTCATAGAAAATTTTATAAAAATTTGTTGAAAACTAGAAGGTTTTACTAAGGTTTTCTTAAAAACCTCTCAAATAGTTGATAACAGTTAAAATAGTTTCTTATGCATCAAATAGTTATTTATAGTTGCTAAAAACTTTCGGCTAAATCATGCTCAGGTCATGATCGGTGGACATACTAAATCTCAGACCCGAACTATGAACCGGAAAAAATAGTTATTTAACTTAAAATCCATGCCCTGATAATAAGTAATTGTTGGACTATTTAATATGTAATTCTTTAATAACTATAAGTTTAGTTAATTGTTGAGCATGAGATTTATACTTAAAATCAATGGAATATTATAAATAATATGTTACTAATGTTATATCCTTAGTTAGAGAAAGAGAAAGAGAGAGAAATAGTTAAAGATAATATGGAGAAACAGGAGAAAGAATGGGGAAATAGAGGAATAGAAAGATATTGGGAAGAAATAGATTAATGGCTCCCTTTCTCAATATTTTTAAAAATACTTGCAGACAATTGTCAGAATTATATAATAGATAACTTAATAATGTATCTTATAGTAAATTACTAAATAATATTTATTATAATATTAACAATTATAATAATTATAATAATTATAATTATAATAATTATAATAAATTTTAAAATTATTAATAAATTTTATATGATTATTAAATTATTATTTTGATTAATATTTGTGATTATTTAAGTGTCTATTCAGATGTTTATAAATGACTATAATTATTATTTCTAAGCTTTCTAATTAACATAAGTTTTGTTATATAAGTTTTATAATTCATATTCAAGTTTGATTTTTTATATTATACAAAAAAATTGGATGCTATATACATGCTATATATATGAATATATGCTATTTAGGAAATAAGATATGCTGGAAATGATCGCATTTGCAAATCAAAAATCACAAACTTACGACTTTAAGTTTAGTCTAAGTTTAGTCTGAGAGTCAACGCATTTATTACGCCGAGAGGGATGGATAGATAGGAAGAAGACAAGAATCTCATCGATTTGACGAGAACGGGACCAACAAAGTCAATGAGATAATAATAATAATAAGTGTTGGGGCGCAGCGACGCGTATCTTTTTTTGCTCTTTACAACACAAGCAAAAAGTTTGATATCGTTTATGAGCGCAGAGCTGAGTGTGTGTATTACCTGACAGAGAGCTAAAGACACTCCCATAGCATAATGTGAATCCAATGGCAGCGAAACCCATCGAACGCCTTAAGGGGCCAATGCTTTGGAGGAAGAGTGTGGCAGAGAGTTGAGCACAGAGTGGCGCTCGCGGTATCCTTACAGTCGATGGTTCACGCTTTGTGTCGCATAGCAGGTACAACACAACGCAGATTACCTGCGCGTTGAGTAATACAAAACTTTTTAAAGAGGCAGTAAATATTTGGTGTTTCATCTCGACAGCGGTGAAAAAAGTGTGACCGATATTTTCTGAAGCTTAACCAATTTAGCTGAATGTGTTGACGCGCTTTTATCTCAAACTTGCAAAGTCGGTGCTGACATTTCTCACGCGCTTTATTCAGTTTTGCAAATTATTGAGTGAATTGTAAAGTTTACAAAACTTTTTTGTTTGTTTGGTGAGCGCTGTGCAGAGGTATGAGTTGCGATCGCGACGCACATAATGATGCATCAGCTAAGAAACAATGCGGTTCACTGTGTAAGCACTGAGAGTATCAGTAACTGCGATGACAGGCAAATCGGCGACAGTTGTCAGACGAAGCGCTCGCGAATCGCCACCACTGCTAATCTCGACGATTACATCTACGAGTTGGAGAGCAGAAGTGATTTGACTAATTCGTCCATGACTGACATCGGCGACAACGAGAACGCACTGCTCTCCCAATTGGCGCAGAAAGAAAAGGATCTCATATTAGCGGCTGAGTTGGGTAAAGCTCTGCTCGAGAGGAATGAAGAGCTGAGTCGCGCCAATGAGAGAATAACTGAAGAATACTCGCATAAGCTAGAGGTGAGTGCTCTTCATTCAAACAAACATGTAAAACATTTCGCTCATTGCTCTCCACAGTTAATCTTTTTCTGACCATAAAAAGTATTTTTAAGTTAAAGAATTATTTATTTATTTCGACGAAAAGCCATAAAATTTTATTTTCATAATAATCGTTATATTATTTTAATATAATGCTATTAAATAAAATATGATTTTTAAATGTGAATTATTTTGTCGCCGTAGACGTGAATGATTTTATAATAACTAAATTATGTAATAAATAAAAGCATAAAAAAATGTAAAAATTATTTAATAAAAACATAAAAGAAAGTTTTATAATTACTGTAATTTTTTAAAGGGCAGTCTTAACTAACTTTAATAATAAATAATTTTAATGATAATAATTTGTATTCCAATATTATTCATATTTGAAATTTTAATTTATTATTGAAATTCCTTAATTTGATACTAACTTATTAGAATTTATAACTAACAATTGCAATCAAAAGGTTAGACTTTATTGCCAAATATTTACAAAATTTTGCAAATTTATGTGTTTAAAAACTTTAAAGTATGCTAAATATTCTATAGAAACTAGTTTTGTTTTGCATATTAAATAATACATATTAAACATTTGCGCGTATCTCTATTGAGAGTAAACTTTTTATTTAATTTTTCTATAATGTCAATATCGAGAATTTTATAATTTTATGCAATATTCAAAAATGCAAACATTGCTATCATCGATAAAGTTATAAAATTTCGATCGAAAAAAACATTTGTTATATGAAGTCATGTCTTATTTAATATGACGCACAAAAGCGCGTACAGTAATAATAATAATAATAAAAAGCCAACTGCGGTAAAACATTGCTATTCGATAATAACTTTAATTATCGCTAATGCAATACATAACGAATACACATAAGCAGTATTGACGAAATAGATTTCGTTTCAGTTGTCATGAAAACATTAGAGCCAAACAAAAAACCAGGTGTACTATTGTATCGATACGTTGAGCGACACAGAAGCGATCGCAACCGTACGCTACCATACCTTAGCCCCCAATGTTCGACAATAGCGCGCATAACCTGAACTCACTCAACACAATATGTTAAATAATGGGAGAAAGTCTGAGAGTGGCGGAGATCACAACTTGAGGCAGTGGTGACCGAGTGAGCTGTGACAGCACCCAAACCAGTGGCGAATAATGCACCGGAACTGAGCGCTCGGTTTCGCATGTTTCGCATCGTATGCCTCATTGCCGCTCACGACACGACCACAGCTGCTGCTGCTCTACCGCTCGGGTCCCTCACTCTGACGCGGTCTCAATGCATGTGTGATCAGTTATAGTATGCAAATTGAATAATAGAGACTCGCATAGACAATAGGTAATCGTGGCTATAAATCTGTGAGCCGGATATGAGCACACTCTGGCAATAATTGGCGTACAAGTGGCGCACTTCTCGAATGAGGTCGCAGTGAATGGGCATAAGAGCAGTGGTAGAAAGTTAGTCACCGAATCCTTGACACGTTGTGATCACTGAGCACTTTCAAAGAGTGTATATGTTTTTTGATGTTTTTAATCGATTTTAATTAACAAAAAAAAGTAAAAACTCTTTCAAATAAATATAGAGCAGTAATTGATTGAATTACTTTCCTTTTATGAGTTGACTATTCTCTAAATTAAACATTTTCTTTAGACCTAACCTTTAAATCTACTTTCGTTTGTTTCAATTTCATCTAATTTTCACACTCGGCTCCAAATTATATCGTCACAGCATTGTGTGATGCAATTTAGGTCAGTCGTGTCGTGATTCCGATGTTATTGTAACTCATTAACGACCACTAACTCCTTATATTCATTACATTATGGCGTTTGAATCGCAAAACTTTAATACTCTCGTAACTTTCAAAGTTTACATTTATTGTTACGGTTTAAGGAAAGCACAATTTTTAACTTTAAAAATATATTTACAACACTTATTAAGATTACTACATAGTAATACTTTTTGAGTAAAGTAAATGAAAAAATTGTTTTCATTAAATTCAATGAAATAGCGCCTTTGCTAACGAGTAATAATAATAAAAAGTATAATAAGTATTATAATTAAGGAAATTGCAAAATTAATTAATTAGAAAGTTTCGTTTATTAAGGCAGCAGTTTTATTATATAATACGATTGACAATTAAGTTTAATATTGAAAACTATTCTCTCTTATTGCTCACAGTAAAGGAAACTCTTTGAAATGAGATTAAAATCGCTTCATTTTATATTGCAATAAAAAATTAAAGTACTATTATATGCGTAAAAAATATTAAAATGTTAAATAGTTTTTTCCTTTGTTCACCTTCTATTGACCTTTCTTTTTATTCAAAAATGTAATTTCGAATATAATTTTTTATATAAAATATCGCATTTTTTGTTTAGCATAATTTAGCATAACATTCTCAAAGCTGAATCAGTGACCTGAAGAATGTAGCTTACAGTGAGTCCATAATCTGGACATTTGTTTTAAATAATAATCTAAAATATTCCTTTTTGATAAATTTTTCACACATTTTTATATAATTTTTTACCGTAAATTATAGCAATTGACTTCAAACAAATAATTTGAGATAATTTGTAACACTGTTTATGACATTTAAAAATATTGTTAATGTTACCTAACCTTATATCACTTTACTAGTTAACCCTGAGTTAATCTATTCTCCTAATTTTAAACAAAATTAGGAAAAAAATAGAGACTCCATATTAGTTGTCATAGAAAAATAGACAGAATAGGAACCGTTTAAATAAAATAAACGCATATATTATTTAAGATATGCGAGAATCAATAACTATTATATTTTGGGTGTGACAACAACTGTGATGACAAGTTTCAAGATTGATAGCAAGAATAACACTCCTCACTCCAAAGCCTAAATTATATCCCGATAGTCGAGTTGATATAATATAACGAGATTAAAATATAAAAATAAATTTTGTATCCATTCTTCAAATAGATGCACAATATTTGTAAGGGAATAGCGATTTAGTTGCACACGAAAAATATGAAAATGAATACACTGTACAGCAATGCGAGAAGCGGTGTCTAATTAAGCGCATATAGCATAGCATAGCAGCGCATAATTATTTTTGACTAACTGTTCTATTGTCCTCAATTTTCAAAACTGTTTTACTATTTTAGTTAAGCTCAAAACTTTAATCTTTATTTAAACTTTATTTTACTGTTTATATTAATTACCGCCGTTTTCACGCTGACTGAATGCATATTAAATGAAAAGCATTTATTTTTGTAATAACTTCATTTAATATTTAAATTTTTTTCACTTACGCAGCAAAAAAAAGTTTAATTCAAAATTAACTGTTATACATATATTTTATAATGAAGGTATAATTTTATAAAATTTAAAATTAGATCATATATTTTTGTTTATTTTGTTTATTAAATTTTTTAAGCAACTTATTTTACTCTTTTTTGTAATGCAAATTAACGCTAACACTGTAACACTAAGAGCGGATTGCAATTTGCAAATATGTAGAGGAAGTGTTTTATGGTGCCTGAAAACTATCCTTGATATTCACCTTTAAGGTGTGGTCATCTTAATTAAATGAATGCTCCGCAAAGTTTAAGATTGTATTCTTTGTGCGAAATATAAAAGATTCAAATATTCGTATATCTAGTATATGAGTGTGGAAACATTAACTCAGGCAACCATTGCAATGTCAACATTATTAAAGTAAGTTAAGGTGAGATATGAGGTGTGGTTATAACCAGTTGTTAAAAATTACTAAAAATACAATAAGCGCTCCGAAAATGCCCATTATATTGATATAAGTGATAATTTGTGTTTAAATTATAGCTAACAAGTAAAGCTCAATGAATATTTCTGTTGAGCAGACCTTTCAATTCCATAATCAATTTGCTGACCTAATATAGTATGTTTAGTATGAGATTTTTAAAAGGGGGTTAACCGATACAAACGCCTAAATGAAAGATGACTTGTAAAGCAACACTTTATGATCATTTGATTCTTTTGCATTGTTGTCTTTTGGTATGTCTGAAGAAATTACGATATGAATCTTGTATTGTGATTATGCAAGCCATACACAAAAAACAAGATTAACGATATGAGGAACTGGAACTGTACGCTAACATCTTCAACAGACAAATGCTTAAGCATTTATTAAGTTTTAAGATTATTTTGCGGTTGAAAATTGGCTCAATTGACTGACAAGCAAATGATAGACAGTAGAATAAAGTTCGTGAACTATCATCGAGAATATGCGCGCAAAAATATAATTTAAGTAAAAAGCTATGCAATGATCGTAAACGCGGAAATATCGCTATAAATATAAATATGTAGTGAAACTACAAACTTTTTATTGCTCGCAAATCGTGTCCGCCAAGCAATCGGTAAATACATGTTATTGAGGGAATATCGTCTCATTTGTCTCACTGCGGTTCTCCAAAGATATAGTAATTTTATTTCTCAAACCACTTTTTTCAATGTAAAAATAGGTCAACATTTTGTTTTGTTTCTATTTTGAAGTCGTATAGCAGTCGTATAGTACCTGCACAGTAGTTATTGTCTCGTATATTGAATAACAAACGCCAAAAAGAAATTATTAGAAACTTATTACGCTTGCTTTAACTCATTCAATAATTATAGCAGGAATTAATAATAATTATTCGTCTTAAATGCTAATTTATATCATTTAAATTAATTGATTATTAATTATCCGACTTTGCATTTAGGCTGCAATTATTATTTTAATAAAATAATAATTTCTATTTTAAAATAATCTAATTTTAAAATAATTTTTAATAAAGTAATTATTTAATGGACTAAAGCTTTAGATGAGCTCAAATATATAGTTTTTTTTAATTACTAACTAATAATGTATTCATTTCTTTATGTAACCTCAATAATAAACACTATGTTTTATTCAAATATTGAAATTATGTTTATTGTTTTAGACATTGAGTGCATTTTTATAGTCTGTATTGTAATATATTCTTCATTTAAAACTAGTTTTAAAATAACTAATTTATTGTTATAAACAAATAAATAACAAATAACAAACTAAGCTTCTGAATAATAAGCTTTTGTAAATTTTACAATTTAAAATTGACAATAATTAATAATCTAAATTATTTAAAATTACCGTACTTTATAAATAAATAATTTTATTGATAATTTAATTTTTCATTTTATTCGTTAAATTTAGAATTTCATAAAATGTCAAAACTAAGCAATTTTATTGTAAACTCAATTTAAATCAAATAATACATTGAAATATAAAGCAATATAAAGCTGATAATTGTAGGTTTTATCTCAAGCAAAATGTGACGAATTGCTTCAATAGACTGAATTATTAAACAATAATTATTATTAAACAAACTTTTTTATCTGTGATAAAAATAGAGGATATGTTTAATATTAGACTCTTAAGTCTAAACCTTGAACCTAATAATTTATAATTACAGTTATATAAATGAATAAATTGTACGCAATTAAGCTTTTTTATTCATTTCCTGAATAATTTTTAATTAAATTTCTAATTAATTTTGTTTAGCACTCGCCCGATACTAACCCAAAACAAAATTAAGTCACATGACGCTAATTTTTTTATTCTCTATTTACTGCAGTGTTTATGCATTTAATGATTTAAGAGAAAAACATAAACAATACTTTTTTAATTGTAAAACTCAAAATCAATCAGAAATGGTTGCAATTCGAAACACTTTAAGATTTAATTATATCTGTGTCGACAGATTTTGAAAAACTTGCAAGAATTTTCTTATTAATATAAAGATATATTCACATCTGATTGAAAGGTCATTAAACAAAATCATTATACGCTATGAAATTCAGTAAACGCCGTCTAAACATAATTAAAAATTCAATGAATAAAAAGGCGTTTTATGAATAAAAATTTTATTAAAAATTTTTTGCCAAAACTCTAAATTGCATTCAAGTGTAATAGAAATTTAAAATAATGTTTTAACTTGTATTTAGAATAACTATCGAATAAGAATTAGAAAATTTACTAAACGTTTGAAACGTTTACAGTTAAACGCAATGAAGCATATCATACACACCGCTGTAATGAAATTTCCGGTAATATAAATGAGACCCTATTAGGCATTCTTAAATCGTATGCACCCATCGGCTATTACAGCTGCTATTTCTGTAACATTTGTTACATTTGTAACATTATTTTGAAAAATTATTCATTTGTCAAAACAATTTTACAATTATTATAAGTGATTGTTGAGCAAAATGTACAAATAACTTAACTTTTAAGAAAGATATGCCTCTATTAATAGAAAGTGAAAATTTTGATCAAAATGATATTATTTCAAAATGATATTATCATTATTATTAAAAATAACTATTTGTTTAGTATCTTAAATATAGGAAATACTTATTTAAAATAATATATTAATTAAATAAGCTTTCAATTCAATTAATGTCAGTCAAAAATTGACTCATAAACTTGCTCTACTAAATAATTAAGTATTAAGTGATTATGATCTTATAAATATATTAATATTGACATTAATACAATGTTTGCATTGATAGTATGATATTTGGCGTTCGTGTTTTGGGGTTAACTTACTCTCACCAAATTATATACAACTTTATATAAGCCGGTAAAACATTTTTATAACATTTACAGCAAAATGAAATTCTTTTATTATTAATACAAGAAAAAATTTAATGAAAAAAAGTAATTTCTTAGAAAGTGAAAATAAAAATGTAAAGTTTTATAAAGTTAAGCTAATATTGACACAAATTACGCTTTAGTAGTCGTACGCCTACTCTGCCATTCAAAATCGGGAGAAGTAGTCAAACAAAGAAAGACTTTTGTACTTTTTAAAGGTTAACAAAATTGGCGTTTTGTATAATTTAATAGACGACAATACATAATGACATCGAAAAGCACGAGTAACTGATAAGTTAACCGACTTTAATAAATCGTGAAATATTCGTTTAATCCATATAACGATAAAACTGATTATGAAATTATGACTTACTCTTAAGTTTGTTTCGATTACGACTTTTGATTGATTACATGAGTCAGCGCTTGTCTTTAGATTGAATTTTGTCATATTATGGGTGAGTTTCCGAAATCCTTGAAAGCTAAACCGAAAATACAATAAAACGATTGTAATAAAGAAAATTTCTATTAAGACAAGCTTTTTTAAATGCTCTACAATTTGCAAAACAAGGTCAGATCAATCATTGTCTTTGGAAAGTCCACAGAAGTGTCATTATTCCCTACAATGTTTAAACAAAACAAAATATTTTTGAATATTCATTTGAGGCATGTTTTCAATACTTTTAAATTAAATGGTTTTCTCCTTGAAATCGCCTATCATTTAAATGGCAAATAATTTAAAGCAATTTTTATCAGCTTTTATCTATTATTTAATTTTCGAAACACTTATAAATGAAATAAGCGCTTAATATAACAATTCATTTAAATATTCGCACAAAATTGAGACAACATTTGATAACTTGTTTGAATAATAATTTTAATGCGGAGGAAGAGTACAGAAGAGCACTTAAATATGACATCAGCATTAAAAATTCGCAAAAATGCAAATAAATGACTACAAGTTTACATTATAATAACGTTTTAATAAAATGATGACAAATATTTTGCTAAAATTAAACAACAGAATAATCGAATACCTTATTAAAAGTTTTGATATTCAAGCTATTTTATAGTTACTATAAAACTTGAAAATAAAAAACCATTGATTCACATGAATGTTATGTGAAAATCTTAAATTATAAAAAGCTAAAAAAATTATCAAAAACAATAATATATAAAAGAATTTTTTTTATAGTACATCATGTTATTAAAAGAAATCTACTTTTTTCAATAGAATCTATACTATCCAACCTAACATTAGTTAACTTAAGTTATTTTATTAAAAGTTTTGCTTTGTTTCGCTATTGAATAGAGAATTTTATCAGAACTATACTGTAAACCAAATTTTCATCATTTCTAAATACTGTATTTAAATCATTGATAATAAATTATCTAAAGAAGCACTTTATGTTAATAACTTAGCACACAAAATATAGCACAAAGTTTCAAAAATAAATGAGTTATACATGAAAGTAAAATATATCACTCAATTTGGGCATTTATTTCTGGTCATTGTTTAAAGTTTATCAATCACTGTTTTTGACAAATAAATTCGAGCAACATTTATATTTAGTATCTTGAAAGCGGTTATATTAATTATTTGCTCATAATAACAGGTAATATTTTATATTACGATATTTAAATGAATGCTGCAGTGAATGCCATTGTATTCATGAGATTTGATTACTAAAATAGCCTTCTTGTAGAGGTTACCAATGTCTTCAACAAAAGATATAAAGGATTAAAATTAGCATATAATAGCTTCTATAAGCATAGGTATATTTAGTCAAAATGTCGTGCGAATAATTTTAAACAGTTATTATTAAGTTTTATTATACGCTTTTAAAAGAAGCTGTGCATCGAATCCATCAAACTTTAATGTAATAGCATGGCAGCAAAAATTGCTATTCATTTTTTGACGATGTCATTATCATTTAGCAAAGCCAGCATTTAATTTAACAGACATTAAGTCAGAATTGGCGCAAATATGATGAATCTATTATCTATTATGGTTGCATTAAAATCAATAAAAAATTATTATTTTATTTGTAGTTATAGTAGTCTAACGTGTAAATTCATTAATATATACTCGCTTTGATCGGTTCTAAAAATATTCACAAGTGCCGAATAATAATTATAATGTTATAATTTAAATAACAAAACATTTGTCTGAAATTTTCTGTAATAATGTAATCATATATTAAAGATAATTTGTAAAGTCTCAAATCGCTTAATAATTTTCAAACCAACTTTTTAATTTAGATAATGAGTGCTTCATACAAAATTATATAATTTAAACATTTTTCAAGGATTAAAATTTAATTGTTATAAAAGTCTTTATCACAAATATATAAAGTTTATGTGCATATTATATACTGTGGAAAAGATTTTATTTTTGTAAATATATCAATTAAATCTCATAAAAATTAAGTCAATTTCATAACTTTTACTTAATTTAGAGAATAGAATTAATCGTCAAATGTTAAAAAATTAAAAATAGAATATTTTAAAGTTTCCCAATTTGCTCCAAATATTTTTATATATTTTAAAATTTCAGTGTAAATAAATTAAAATTCTGTTTGAATGTTACTTTATTTCAAACAATCCACAACTATAACTATCACGTTAAACACTCGGTGTTTCACTTTATTTTGAATTTTTGTTTTTAACAACTCAATTCTTAAATTAAAAATAAATATTTTGCAAGAACTACTTAATGAAATACAGCGTGTTTCACATAACATACCTTTCATTCCTAAATGCATACCTTTGTTAACTTCTAATGGCTATATTATCCAATTTAAAAGATATTTATGACATCAAAATATTGTCTTACAATGAGTATTATTTCGATGGCCTTTTCTCTCGGGAGGAGAGGGTCTAAAAGTTCAATGTAGAACTTTAATAATTATAGTTTGCTCAGATTAGTTGTTTTAAAATTATTTGCTGTACGGTCAAGAAAAAGAAAAAATATAATATTAAACTTGAATTGAGCGAAATTAATATTTTACAATAGTTAGTTTAGGTGAGGTCAGATCAAATCCTTGTATACTTTGCAGTAGTAGTGTAATTCTCACATTAAATTTATTCGAACCTTAAATTTTAGTCACAAAATAATGACTTCATTAACTTTAACTATTAATTTTTTGAGTCCAAATATCAATTAATAAACGCTAATTATTTTCCAATGATTTAACGTATTTTTTGTATGATTTGATATATAATTAGTGTTTTAATTTCAAGATTTTAAAATCATATGACTTGTTAACGTGCCATAATTGGTTTGCGGTTGTCCTGCTTTCATTTTTCTTTCCTAAGTTGCAGTTATTGACAATAAGCTCTCTAAAAACTTTCTTATGATATCAAACATCAAAAGTTTTTTATTAGTTCTAAATATATTGAACAAACTCTATTATTTTATTAAATGAACTTAAATGAACTAAATATTGTCGTAAAAGTTTAAAAAATAGTTTAACCAAAAAAAGAAATTGAAATCAAATTTTGATTTCTTAAAAAACAAATAATTTTTAGTTATCTGTTATTATAATAATTAATATTTTCTAAATTGAATTTCTTTTATTTATTAATTTATTTTCTATGATTTATTAAATAGAGCTAATATTATATTTCAAAATATGCTAATTTTATAATTATTCATAACTAAAAAATTTAACATTTAATTTATTTATACAGAGATAAATGCAATAAATTAATTTAAAAAATGATTATATAATTGAATTAATATAATTAGCGTTTAAAATTTTTTACTGTTAAGTGAACTGTCGTGAGTATGCTTGCAATTATTAGAGATTCACAATTACAATACAATACAACACATTTATAACAATAATGATCTTATTTCATTACCTTATTAATAATAAGGTAATATTTAAAGTATTTCTATCGATTGCAATCAGATTTATAGTATAGTTAAGTGATCCTTACGAAAGCTACGTCAAGTAATTTTTTGGGAACTCGGAACGGTTCCCAAATTCCCTTCCCTGGTTCCCGGAGTAAACAGGGACACTAGTAACACTTAATTTTATAAATTAAATAATTTAATAAATTATATAATGGTTTTAAAAGAATTTATTCATGCGAGTGTGATTATTTTAATAAACTAACAAAATTAGTGTTTGTTTTCAATTTGATGGTATTTTTATTTATATTTTTTATTAATTCTCAGAGTTATATTAAAATACTTCGAGTCTAACTGTATTATTAACAAATAACAATTCGAGATAAAAAACATAATGCAAAAGTTTTTTAAGCTTTAAAATAAACTGAACCAGTTTTGAAATACAATAGCAAAAAGAAAGAGTGGATAAATGAAAGATTCTCTCGTGATTTTTCTTATTGATTATTATGTTTCAAAAAAATACAATCGAAAATGTCAGAGAAATTAAATATGTATTTTAAATATAAATCTGTCCATTATCTCATTAATTTGAAGAACTCGATCTTTTTATGCCTCAATTGGGTTATTGTAAAAAAACATCAAATGTGATGAAATATATTTATTTCTATTCTTTCTTATTTTTAAAACGCTGTTAAAAATAAAATTTCATATTAATTTTATTGATAAAAGGAATAAATTACTCGAATTAAATCAGATGACAACCATTTGATGGGCTCAATAATTTGAATAAAAAAAATTCGTGCCTAATACTCATGCATTTACTATTCGCACAGTTTCATAATTTACTAGTTGGTAACATCCATTTTTACATTAAGTTGAAGTTATTTAATTGAATTTACAATTCATTGCATACAACATCATAAATTATTGTACTAACAATTTTTCGCTATTGTATAAATAACTAAAAAATTGTTTACAACTAAAAAATACTTTACAACATTGTAAATTTAAATTTTTTACAAACTATATGTTTGTGACCCACAATTATAATAACTTTGACGGTAATTTTTTGAATATTATTATTCACTTATTTTTTTGTTAAATAATATTGAGGCGATTATCATGAAATTGATTGGCAACTTTGCACGCAAGTGGTAATTTTTATAATTTTTATAAACATTATTTTGCGCAAAAACTGCATAATTTACAAAGTAGAAAATTTTTATAAATAATTGTAAAAGTGAGCAGATTTTCAAAAGATTAATAATTTATTAAAATTTAATTTATATCCAAATAATTATATTCGCATTAACATCATATAAATCAAAAGTCAAAGTAAAAATAAAATCGACAGTTATTATTAATTTATAAACTTATGTAAAAATGTAAATTATAATTTATAAAGTTGTTCGACGATCAAAATAATTCTATAAGTCACCCTTTAATAAAGTTATTGAATACGTTAATAATTATTTTGAGAGATATTTTTAAAAATAAATTATTAGAAAGATATCAGAATATGTAACATACGATATTGTTATAATATTAATATCTACGATACAATTTCAATTCAATAGGTGTTCGATCGTACAATAAAGAAATAACAGAACAAAATAATAAATACATTTCTCGGCGCAGACACACATAAGCTTTAGATCTGCAAATAGGGCACACGAGTTCGCACTTCTTAATTGCATTTGCTGTGTGCTATAATTTATTGTTAGTGATATTTCATATTTAATCCTATTATTTTTTTAGTTCGAATTTTAGGTTAATTAACTTTGCTTTAAATAATGAATGCTCAACTAATTTAATGCTTTGTTTGTATACAGTTTAAGCATATAATTAAGAATCAAGTAATTTACGCCAACCATATTTCATATTGATTATTAAATTTATAAGAAGAAACAAATATTCACCACCAAAAACCTCTATTTAAGAGTATGAATAAATATTCGAATCATAAAAATATTAAAAAAATTATCAAAATTATATTTATAAACAATAAATGCATTATTCAAGGAGAATAAATACATTTGTAATGTTATCTGGCGTTCAAGTTTGTTCAAATTTATTAGCGATCATCTTAATGTGGTCATAGATCTGAGCACTAATTTCTTATGCGTGTCCTCACTTTTCTCATTTGCAGTAGAAATAATTGCATTGAACACGAAACAATAATACACAAAATGATTTGTAAGTAAATGCAGTGAAGATGTGATTTTTTTGAAAGTACATTAAAAAAATAAATCGTCATTTGAATTTTAATACAGGCATTACTTCCTCATATGTTTTTAAAATTACATGAACATTGTTATTAAAGTTATCAGAACTGTCATTTTAGCATATTTAATCATTTAATGCAAGTTTTGAAATTAGCAGATTATAGATCATTTCGATAACAATTCAAATAGTTTGTTGTTTTTTTAATTCTACAATAATCTTTAAATCTTATTAAATGAGCTTTTATTGGCATTATTTTTGCATTCGCTAAATAAAACTCTTTAAAGGAACTGCTTTTACTTTTACAGATTAAATTTTATGAAAAATAAAGTTATAAACAAAATAATGTATATTTAATCAAATAATTTGATTTTTAGGTCTAAAAAATTTTAAAAATCTTAATACTTTAATAATGCAACGCTAGTATATTGTATTTAATATAAATATATCCCTAATTATATATAAATAGTGTTGAGAATTTTATTTTATAGCCTAAAACATATAATTTACTGAGATTTTTAGACGATAAAATAATCAAAAAAAAAAAATTCATCAAATAAGGATTTTTTTTATTAATTGAAATATTATAATGAATTGAGGCAATACTAACAAACGAACAGAGTTCGAATCTTTTAATTACTTCAATAAATCAAATTTATGACATAAATTTTTTATATCAATTTTATTATTGATTGATTTTATCTCTTTTTAACATAAAGTCATATTTTTTTATTAATTTAGTAATTGGACTTAAACTTTGCTTTCAATTCAATAATTGAATTATTCAGTGTTCAATATAAAACTTTTGTATATAAAATATTTAAAAAAGAAATTAAAATTTAATTCTTGCGAATAAGATTTGCAAATCATAAATAATATATCGCATAAAGTTATAGTTTAAAAAACAAATTAATTCCAGTGATTTATTAATTTAATCGCTCATTAAATTACCTTTATATTTACCGAACTTAAATTGAATATCATTATAATTATTTAAAATCATTTCAAATAATACATATATGGAATTTAGATTTTTAGGACTTAAAATCTGCTAATTTTTCTTTATATGAAAAACAGTTTTGTATTAAAGTTGATTTTGAAAATGTACAATAATTATAATGTATTAAGAAATGAATAGATATCTAATTTATTTTTCTCTAAAGGACTGCTTTACAATATACACTTTCATTTTGAGTTTAGTTACAATTCAAAATGATAAATTATTTTTATTATAATAATCATTTGGGAGCTCGAGCTCAAAAGACTAGTGCTATTCAAAGCACAGTCCCCAGTGTTAGCGCATAGTCATCTGATACATGTGTGTAATTCGCTAATTCTATGTTATTAAAAAACAAGAAATAAATTATGAACATGAATAAAAACAGTAATTGAAATCGAGTCGACATCAGTTATTCCGGTAATTTACTCTAGCAATTGTGCGCCAGTTATTAAAAAGAAATTAAATTAATATGTTAGTACTGTTTAACATATATTATTGCTCGTAAAGTTTTAACTTTACATCGTAATTGCAACTCTATTATCTTATGAAGTAATAATTAGAAATCTATTAAAACATAGTACTCAGTAGTTAAGCTTATATTATCTTTTAATTAGTAGTTTAATTTTTTGTAAATTATATTGCATTTTATATTAGGCTTAACTAATTATCATTCAATAATGTAAAAAAGCTTTTTGTTGTGATTGTAAAAGTGATTTGTAAGTTTTGTAAAAGTCTTACATTATTTAGATCACATTTAATGATGCTTAGAGAATATAAAAGGCTTATCGAACCACACTTTTTTATTTATCTTACAAATTACACTGTTAGAGGAAAGTGTAATATTTTGTGACTATGTATTGTTTTTAACTTATTATTTATGTATTAAAATTTATAACTTGTAATTTTCGTAACTAAATATAGTGATAAATACTTATAATTGACATCACAATTCAATATATATAGTTTTTCTTCACTTGAAGTGCTTTTTACTCAACTAAAAAGAAAGAGATAACAATAGCCATTTATTTATAAGTTATATTAAGTAAATTGTTTGCTTAGTTCCGAAACACTTGTTCTTTTGAAATAAGAAAACAAGAAAACAAACTTATCTTCAAAAGTATCTGTATCTGGCTATAGGTAGCATTAATTTTTTTCAATATTTTGTTCCAAATATTAATTATGATCATAACAAAAGAAAAGTCATAATTACAAAATTTTCAATTTCTACAATTTTGTATTGTATTAATGTTCCGGGATTTTATGCTTCGTTTCTTTATTTTTAAAGCGATATATTCTCAATAAAACACATTAATAACTTTCACAACACCTTTCGCTTTTCATTTTTATTTCGTCGTTAATATTTTTCAAATATTATAATAAAAAAACGAAATATAAATATGGTTACACGACATATTTATTTCTTATAACGACATCTAACTTGAAAGCAGATGTGAATTTTGAAATTATGAAAACTCATTAAAATATCTAAAAACTACAAGAGAGTAAATTAACCATAAATTTAAATATTACTCTCTTCTTCTATTTATAAATTTAAATTATGGCGACTTCAATTCAGACTAGTTTTTTAAGTATTAGAAAGATTGTGTGGCGAAGATTTCAATTTAAATATACTTAATTTCATATAATTGCAGGCAAAAAAGTTTTTTTCATGCCATATCAAAAGTTATTATATATTTATAACATAAAAGCAAAAATATTCTATATAAAACTCGCTGATTACTGATTTCCTTAGCCTTAAGCGAATGGACGTGAAACCCGACAGAAATGATAATACAGCTAAAGTAATACACAAAGAAAAAACTTTAAATTGCCATTAAATAATTATTTGCAGAATGAATTATTAGTTTTAACTGTATTTCAAATAGGATTACCATAAGATTCAAGTGATTGGTATTGCTCTGTGAAAATTAATTAACTAAAAAAAATAATTAATACAATATTAACACAGTTTTTTTTATTTCTAAAAGAATAAAAGAAAGCACATTAATTTTCGCTCTGCATATGATGAAAAATTCTTTATCTGCTTAATAAATCATTATCAATCAAAAACAAGGATAATTAAAATAATATTTACTTAATTGTTGTAAAAAATATAAATCGATATTAATAATCAAGATTAGTAAATGAAACAGTATTTTAGCTTTTTTAAATTCTAATTAAAAAAACTTTGCTAAATAATAATTATACGATAACTCAAGCATAAGCCAAATTTATAATATTATTTAATGATTTAAGCTTAATAAGAGTTTAATGTAAATTCAGTTAATAACAAACCACATCAATCATTGATACTTTGTTGACAATATAAATAGCGAGTGAAAGAAAGGTATATAATTTCAAAAAACTTATTTGTATAATTTATTCGTTAGAAATGATTTTTTGTTGAATATATAATATTTACAACTGTTTTATTTAAAACCTAATGTTATGTGAAAAGTTAAGCGATCACATTTGGCATTGAAGCCCAAACTTGACAGTTCACTAAAGGTTAAACTCTAGGCTAATAAGGCATTGAGAATTTTTAAAATATTTAATAAATATTACTAATTACCATTAATATCTAAGTACTTATTAAAAATTGTTATGTTATATTAAATATTTAAAGTTATAATTAAAGAGCGAGTTTTCACTTTCGGTTAAATATTATAATTTTTTTTAATGAAGTGCAATTTTTAAAAACCGTTGATATAAATATAGAAATAAAAATTGATAACTTCTAGCAATTTATGATAAAATACCTGAGCTGTCAGTCTCTCCAAAATATAAACACATAAAAATAAATGAGTAAATAATTTATTAATTTTAATAATTCAAAACTTAAACAATTATTACGCTAAAACATACAGTATATAATTTATGAGTGAAAATCAGTAAAATGTAAATATT